>MU261948.1:2500-67500 GCA_020310875.1 Ceratopteris richardii
ATTGGAGTTTTTCTTCTAATCTTTTATTGATAATGAAAGGCAATCCAAATTTGTCAATCTTTGAGGAGCTAGTATCTATTTTGCTACAAGAAGTTAAGTTTACGCAGAACAGGTCAATTATGGGTGCCGCAAGTCAAGCTCTCTTACCGAATGAAAAGTGCAAAGGTAAATGGACTTCTTCTACTAGTAAATAGAAATCTACTATTGTTGTAGAGTCGAAGAAGGAAGACAAAAGTGATCAGAAAATAGAACGGAAAAAATATTTTTGCAAGTATTGTAAGACAAATGATCATGTCATTAAAATTTGTCCTAAACTGGTTGCAAAAGAGGCAAAGATGAAAGAGGCTAAAATGGTTGTTGTAGATGCCTCTTCACCTTAAATAGAGTCTTTTAACCGTGTTCAAAATGAAGAATGGGTATTTACTAATCATTGAAGCTATGGCCCTTGTTCTCATTAGAAGTGTATGCCTATGATAGACTAGAATGTTTGGTACTTTGAAAGTGGTGCAACCAAACATATTACCTTGCAAAACATTTTCTTCACTTTACTTGGGTATAATCCTCTTATCACATGCACTAAAACATGCACTAACAAATCCTCTTATCACATTCTATGGATCATGAAAATAACTCTTTTGAGTTTTAACTCTATCCAAAACTATTTTCGTTGTCAAATTTGTTGAGGATAGGTGTACAACTCATGATCTCTCAAATGATGATATTATCATTGCTTCTAGATGTCTATGTCACTGGATATATTACCCTATAGATTATGAAAACTTTGAAAATGATTTAGCATGTGCAGTTCATGATCTCATGCCATTTTAGATGCAAAACTTTTGCATACATGCTTTGATCATCTAAAATCTGCTAGTTTGCCTAGCCTGTAGAAATCTAAAATGGTGTCCTCTTTGCACAAACTTGAGGCACCTTCTAACCATGTCTATGAGGGCTGCCTTTTATGTAAAATATGGCATGCTTGTTTCCCCAACAATGGTTCAGTTAGAGATCTACATAAATTGAAGCTTGTTCACAATGATGTCTATGGTCCAATGCAATTACATTCATTTGGGAGTTACCTATACTTCATGAATTTTGTTGATGATATTTCTAGGCATGCATGGTTCTATCCACTGAAAGCAAATCCTAGCATGTTTTTGTGCTTTGGAAAATTCTTGGATATGGATAAAAATAGATCGGCATGTAAAATGAACACCCTCCATTTTGATCAAGGGGAGGAGCATATACATTTTGAGTTTAATGCATTCTACCTCATCCTGGGATAAAGCATTAGAGATTTTGGAGCTAGAATAGGTCTCTTATGGAAATGGAAAGGTGTATGGTCAAAAGTAAGGCTTTACCACATAACTTCTATCTTGAGGTTGTTATATGTGCAACATATGTACTTAACAAGTGTCCCGCAAAATCATTGCAATTTATCACTCCATATGACACTTGGAATGGTCGCAGTCCATATGTTGCTCATCTATGCATTTTTAGTTGTCCACCATATGCATTAGTGCTTGAACAAAAACATAAAAAATTGGATGATAAGGTTGTGAAATCTAATTTTCTTAGGTACAATTGTGAAAGGAAAGGCTATTCTATGTATCAACCATAGAATAAATGCATTCTAGTTATTCATGATGTTTTCGTTTTCTAGAAGATGCAATTCAAACTTTGTTTTCATGTACGAAGGAGACAAGAGTCAGATCAAAGGATGTGTGTTGGTAGTTGCCAAGGAGGTCAAGGCGGTTTGATGAGACAAGGGAGCATGAGACAGATTAGTCCGAGAGTCAAGATAGAACAAAGCCCAATTAGAACAAGCATACAAGGAAGTCAAAGAAGATCTAACAACTAGGCTTATGAGATTTCCAAAATCCCTAGTCCTTGTAAAACAATGATTTTACTCACTACACATCATTGTAAAATCCATTTGTTATAATCCCAACTCCATTTTCTTCAAGCCAAGGAGTCCTTGAGCTTGAGGAGTTCTAGAAGTGCCTATGTATTGAATTTCATATTTTTTTTAGCTCATTTTGTTGATATATTTAGGTAGTGATGTGTGTGAACACTCTAGGATTGCCGGGGCACTTTTTTCCCTCTTTAGGAGGTTTTTTTCCCCCGGCTTGTATATACGCCTATTGCCCTAATGGGCTACTTATCTTTGTACATTCTCTAGTAATACATTCAGTCTTGTGTGTTGTGCTCCAAGCTTCTTCTTCTTCCTTGTGTTGTTCGCGTGCTTCCGCAGACGTCCAACTCCAACAATTGGTATTAGAGCAGGTCGTCGCTTCTTCTAGGGCGCCGTCGACACTCCTTCGTTTGCAGTCTCAGATTCGCACGAAATTTGGTGAGCATACTCAGGGTGTTTCTGAGATCAAAACAACTTTGCTCTGTGGTGCCAATATCGCGATCTGAGCTCGTTTCGGCCTCCGAACGCACTATTGCAGCGCTTGTGCAGGCTATTTCGTCCTTTTGTGCCAAAGGTATATACCACTTTCTGTTCGCCAGTTTAAGCGTCTCGAAGTCTACTACAGGTCTAGCAGACCTCGTTTGGGCAGTTCCGTTCAACTTTTTTAGATACAGTCAATTTTCTGCATCAAGGTATTTTAGTCACCGGCCATGGCTGAAAGCAGTGATGTATTCCGTATGTTGGCTGTTGAGGATAAGTTGGATGGTACCAACTACCCATTATGGGCTTATATGATGCGACATGTACTGGTTGCAAAAGGATTGTGGAACATTGTGCAGGGTGTTGAAAGACGTCCTGTTACACCTGTAACGACAGGTACTGCAAATACAGGTGTTGGAGCTGATGAAGATGGTGTCGAAGATGATATTCCGCAGATTCCTGTTCGTGCTGCTGTTTCTGTTGCACCTACTGCAGAGCAGATTCGTTGGGATGGCAGAGATGCCCAGGCACATGCATTGATAGCTTTGTCTGTCAAACGTGCCATTATTCCTCACATTCGCTCTTGCAGAACAGCAAAGGATGCTTGGGATACACTTACCACTTTGTACCAGGCTAGGAATGAGGCTCGTGTTGCTTACCTCCGAAAACAGTTGGAGAGTGAGCACATGAATGAAGGTGATTCTATGGACAGTTTTCTTACAAAGATCAAAGACCTGAAGGAACAATTGATTTCTGCTGATGAGGTTATACCAGATAGCTCACTTGTGCAGACCGTTCTGAATGGTCTTCCTAATTCATATCAGAGTTTTGCCTCTACTCTTCGGTTGATGATGAAAGGCAATCCAAATGCCTTGTCATTTGAGGAATTAGTCTCTGTTCTATTGCAGGAAGATCAGTCCAGGCAGAACAGGTCCATTATGCGTGTTGCAGATCAAGCTTTCCTGGCTAGTCAGAAAGGCAAAGGAAAATGGAGCTCTTCTACTAGTAAGCAAAAATCTGCAAATGCTGCACATTCAAAGAACCAAGACAAAGATGAGAAAAAATCAGGAAAGCAGAAATTGTTTTGTAAGTACTGTAAAGGCAATGATCATATCATAAAGAACTGTCCAAAACTGGCTGCTAAAGAGGCAAAGAAGAAAGAGGCTGGAATGGTTGTTGCAGAAGCCTCTACACCAAAAACAGAGTCTGCAAATCTTGTGCAGGAAGAAGAATGGGCGTTTACTACTGTCTGCAATTTTGACCCATCTTCTCCTGATCAGTGCATGTCTGCAGTAGACTCAGATGTTTGGTACTTTGACAGTGGGGCGACCAAACATATTACCTCGCAGCGCAGTTTCTTCTCTTCACTTGAGCCTACTCCTACAGGGAATACTGTCACATGCGCCAATAACTCCTCTTATCCTGTTATGGGAGTTGGTAAGATCATTCTGACTACTGCTGATGGTAGTTCTTTCACTTTGTCAGATGCTTTATTTGTGCCAGGGATCAAAAAGAATCTGTTATCAATTTCCGCATTAGCCAAGATTGGCTTGGTTGTGAAATTTGTTGATGACAGGTGTACAGTCCATGATCTCTCAAATGGCGATGTGATTATTGCTTCTGGCATTTTATGTCGTGGGCTGTATAAGCTCATAGACTATGAAAGATCTGTGAATGATTCGGCATGTGCAGTTCATGATTCTCAGGCTATGTCAGATGCAAAGCTTTGGCATGCACGCTTTGGTCATCTGAATTTAGCTAGTTTGTTACGCCTGCAGAAATTTGAAATGGTGTCCTCTTTGCCCAAACTTGAGGCACCTGGAAAACATGTTTGTGAAGGCTGTATTTTGGGCAAAATGCAGCGTTCTTCCTTTCCAAAAGATGGTTCAGTTCGGGCTACGCAGAAATTGCAGCTTGTACATAGTGATGTCTGTGGTCCTATGCAGACACCCTCTTTTGGAAATTACCTTTACTTCGTGACTTTCATTGATGATTTTTCCAGGCATGCATGGGTATATCCACTCAAAGCAAAGTCCGAAGTGTTCATGTGCTTCAAACAGTTTTTGGTTTTAGCTGAAAATCTGTCAGCATGTAAAATGGGCACCCTCCGTTCTGATCGAGGGGGGGAATATATGTCTTCAGATTTTAATGCATTTCTGGTTGAACGTGGGATAAAACACCAGTGTACAGTGCCGTATACACCTCAACAGAATGGAGTTGCTGAACGAAAGAACAGGTCACTCATGGAGATGGCGAGGTGCATGGTCAAAAGTCAGGCTTTACCACATAGTTTCTGGCTTGAGGCTGTCATGTGTGCAGCATATGTACTGAACAGGTGTCCCACTAAAGCGTTGCAGTCTATCACTCCATATGAGGCTTGGCATGATCGCAAGCCATCTGTTGCTCATCTGCGTGTTTTTGGTTGTTTGGCATATGCATTAGTGTCTGAACAACATCGCAGAAAATTGGATGATAAGGCAGTAAAATGTATTTTTGTTGGGTACAGTTCTGAAAGTAAAGGCTATCGTTTGTATCATCCACAGACTAAACGCATTCTGGTTAGCCGTGATGTTGTCTTTGTGGAAGATGCTATTCAGCCATTGCTTTCATGTACTAAGGAGACATCTGTTAGCTCCAAAGACATGTATGATACTTTGATGCCTCTTTTTACAGGTGGACAGGCTAGTGCTGGTCCTAATGAGGCAACTTCTCAGCCTTTGCAGGTTTCATATGATGATGCAGATCATTCCATTTCTGATGCAGATTTACATGATGCACTTGTTGATGAGAGAGCTGATATTGAGCAGGCAAAAACTATGCCAAAATGGCTGGTGCAGACTTTGCGTGACAGCAAATTAGATGCACCTTTGTCATATCGTACTCGTTCAGGCTCTCATAGTGCCTCCTTTGCATCAGATTGCTATGCTATGGCTGCATCTAGTCTCTGTGATGAGAATGAGCCTGTTTCTTTTGATGAAGCACAAAATTCAGAAAATTGGATGGCTGCTATGCAATCTGAATATGATGCTATAATGAAGAATGGTACATGGTCTTTATGTGACTTGCCTCCTGGCAAGAAGGCCATTGGCACTAAGTGGGTATACAAGCTGAAGCGTAAACCTGATGGTACAGTTGACATGTATAAAGCTAGGCTTGTTGCAAAGGGTTATGCGTAGGAAAGAGGCATTGATTTTGATGAGACCATTTGTGCACTTGCAGCCCATCATGGTTGGAATGTACATCAGTTGGACATTAAAACAGCATTTCTGAATGGTGACTTGCATGAAGAAGTGTATGTTTTTCAGCCCCGTGGCTTTGTGCAGAAAGGGCATGAAAACCAGGTGTGCAGGTTAAAGAAGGCGTTATATGGTTTAAAGCAAGCACCACGTGCTTGGTATGAGCAGATACATGCCTATCTGATTGCACATGGTTTTGAGAGCAGTCCAACTGAAAGCACCTTATATGTTAAATGTGCTAATGATGTGCTTCTGATCATTGTTGTCTATGTTGATGACATGCTGCTCACTGGTCCTATTGAGACACATATTGCTGATTTTAAGGCTGATTTGCATGCCTCATTTGAGATGTCTGATTTGGGGCATTTGCATCACTATTTGGGCATTCAGTTTATGCACGTTGATGGTGGAAATGGCTTTGTGTCAAACGAAATATATTGACACATTATTGCAGCGTTTTGGCCTTGAAGACTGTAAGCCTATTGCCACTCCTATGGAGACAGGTTTACGATTGAGTCTTCATGATGCTGGAGATGCATTTGATGCTGTTCTCTATCAGCAGGCTGTTGGATGCTTGATTTACTTATGCATTACTCGGCCAGATATTCAGTTTGCTGTCTCATAGATGAGCAGGTTTATGCATTGCCCAGGAGTCACGCATTGGAAAGCGGTTAAGCGCATCTTTCGCTACTTGAGTGGTACTCGGCTACTTGGGTTGTTTTATCCCAAGGGGGGATCACTACCGCCAGATTTGCATGCTTTTTCTGACTCAGATTGGGCTGGTTGCTATGACACTCGTGTGTCCACCAGTGGTTTTTGCTTCATGCTTGGTAGCTCATGTATATCTTGGTTGAGCAAGAAGCAGCCTACTGTGGTCACTTCCAGTTGTGAGGCTGAGTATAGGGCAGCTTTCACAGCGACTGTTGAGTGTGTGTGGCTCAGACGCCTTGGCTGATTTGGGTGTTGGCCAGTCTTCTGCCACCACCATCTTCACTGACAGTCAGAGCGCATTGGCAATTGCGAGGAACCCTGTGTTCCATGCTCGCACTAAGCACATTGAGGTGCATTATCACTATGTCAGGGAGAGGTTCTCTGCTGGGGAGATCAGCTTGGCATATGTGCCCACGCAGGAGAACATTGCAGACCTTTTCACGAAGGCTCTGCCTAGGGAGAAGTTTGAAGCTTTCCGCAAAGCTTTGGGCTTACTTCCTTTTGTGGAGTGATTTCCACATAGCTTGGCACTTCCTTATACATGAGTGCCAACTCCTTGTTCACCGCATCACTCCCAGGGGGGATTTGTTGATATATTTAGGTAGTGATGTGTGTGAACACTCTAGGACTGCCGGGGCACTTTTTTCCCTCTTTAGGAGGTTTTTTTTCCCCCGGCTTGTATATACGCCTATTGCCCTAATGGGCTACTTATCTTTGTACATTCTCTAGTAATACATTCAGTCTTGTGTGTTGTGCTCCAAGCTTCTTCTTCTTCCTTGTGCTGTTCGCGTGCTTCCGCAGACGTCCAACTCCAACACATTTGACCTCCAAATAGGCATAGGAACCTATTTTTCAACTCGACCAAACACTAGGTCTAGACAGAGCCAAAACTAATGAACAACTATAAAAAGAGCTAGAGATCTCATTTTTTCCAGAAGTTTTTTAGGAATTAAAGTGGAAAAAAGATATTGTAATCATAATCTTGACAAATCAAACATTCCATTGTTCCATCTCTTGGTCTTGCAGTGTGTATGTGTGTGCATGAAGGTATGCTTCTTACTGACACATTTGCATTCTCACTTGCTCATGGTCATCATACCATCCTCAGGTCTTTGCGGATTGACAATTATGAGGTGGATCTCCTCATGTTGGTATTCACCATCGTGCTAGACTGACACCAAATTTGGCATCATTGCCAAGGATCGAGCTTTGAAGAGGACCATGTGATGGTAAAACATAGAGATTTGACATTGGAATGGTAAGTAGTTATGTAAATTCTTTTCTTTTCTTAGTTTCTATATCATCATCCCCTCCCTCACCATCTCTAACCTCCATCCCCTTCTTTGCTGATTCTTTAGCTTTTGATCATATCCCCACCTCTACATCACCTTCCCTCATTTCACTTGTGAGAGAAAGTGAGATAGAGAGAGAGAGAGAAATTGCATGTGTTGTTTTTGCATGTGTCTTGAGCTTCCTTGTAGGTATCGACATCCACAGTAATTGTAGTAGCTTGAGAAAGTACATAAATTCTCTGCAGAGGCCCCAAAGCATAGCCGTCTATCAATCGCAACAAAAAAAAAGTGCTTGATCTATAAAATTAAGTGCACCACGGTAGTGTAGGTACCTTGTGCATCACATAAATATAAAAATTGTTAGACATGGAGAATCTTTTTTGTCAATCATGACAAACACCTCTATCCATCATGATAGCCAATGTCCATCGCACGATAGATAATGGACAAGAAATGATGGACCATGTGTCCATCACGATCAATAGTCAGTCCATCACAACAGATAGCCTCACATGATTGACATCAATTTATGAACAATTCAGTCCATCCTGATTGATAGAATTTATGATTGATAGCATCCATTGCCATCTCTATCCATCACGACAAATAGCCATCCATCGCAATTGACACCCATCCATCATGATTTATAAGTTTCCATTGCATGATAGATGACAAATAGCCCTCGCTGGATCTGTCTATCATGATAGATAGGCCATAATGGATAGGTCTATCCATCGCGAGTGATAGCCCTCTAGATCACCATATACAGTATTTGTTTATTGAAAACAAGGCTTTTAAAGTTTTGCATATTTTGAGTGAATTTTTGGCAATTTTGTCAGGCTCTTGGAGCAAATTGAAATTCCTTGGCAAGGCAAAGGCTTGCAAATATTTGAATCATTCTTAGGGAGCTTACTTCTTGGGCATTGGAGCACTCATCAAGCAATGGAATTGAGGTTGGAATTACACTAAACCCTCTCAATCAGTTCTTTAGCTCACATTAAGTATGACTAGTTGTATTGAATAATTAGGGATACCTTAGGCATTATATAAGTACAAGAAAACCTAATTACTCAAGTTTAGTGGAAGATAGAATATTATTGCAACAAAACCTAAGGAAAAAGGATTTAAGTGGATCCATCACATCTCAAAAGTGCGATAAAACGCAAGTATTCCTAATGAAGAGACTTGTCAGACAAGACTACATGAGAGAAATCTATAAAATAACAAGCAATTGATACAAAGGAGCATTGCAACAGGGTTGTACTTGAGAAGATTCGGACTAGTAGACAAAGCTTATGAACCTTCGATTAAGGAGACACCTAGGCCAAGATAGACAAAGCATCAAATGTCAATCACATAGCTAGGTCATGGGCCCAGTAACTCAGTGATTATCCCTATGTGTTAAGCTAAAAGACTAGTGACTTGGACATGTCCTTTAGCATGGAATGACCCGGAGGTTGCTCATGCACTACCTATTTTTAGACACCTAAGGGTCCCTATAAGATGTGATTAGAAGCAACCGATTAGGTGCTTGCATCTATGAGGATAGCCTACAAAGATGAGTCGTCCCTTAAAATCCTGGATCAACCCTTCGGACTTGAACACCCCATGGTCAAGTTTGAAGAGGGTTCATAGATTTACAAGCAAGGAACCATGTATGTGGTCGCTAGCTTACTAGACAGGACAGATGAATCTCAAAACATTATCCTAGAAAACGAGATAGGGGACCTAGAGCAAGGAGACCTAGGATGAGAACCGAAGACTCCTCTATTAGAAGTGTTGAAGGAAAGGAAGGCCAAAGAAAGGGATTAGAAGGATCAAGAAGATAGAATAGTCATGCATATCAGGCACAAAATGGGCCCAATAAAATTTTTAGGAATTATTTTCAATCAATAGTGATTTTTATCTCTATACTAAGATTATAAATATTGATTTTGATAGTTCAAAATCCATTTTTTCCAATCCAAGCTCAAGCTTGAGGAGTACTAAAAGTAATTATGTATCAAATTTCTTCTTTTTTCTTTGAGCTCTTTTGAGCCTCCAAATAGGCATAGGAACCTAATTTTTAACTAGGTTGGACGTTAGGTATGAGCTAGGACAAAGCTAGTGAAAAACTATGCAAAGAGCTAGGGAGCTGATTTTTTAGTTTCGCTTGTTAGAAGGTTTTTTTGGTAGAGTTTGAGCTTTTGTAATAGAGTTCTTTTGTAATTTAAAGTAAAGACTTCCATTGTTCACCTCTTTGTCTTGTCATGTGAGTTTATGTGTGTGCATGTTGGTGTGCTTCTCACTCATGCATTTGCATTCTCACTAGCTCATGATCATCATATGACCCTCAAGACTACTCAGATTGATAATTATGAGGTGGATCTCCTCACGTTGATACTTATCATTATGCTAGAGTGACACCAAATTTGCATAGTTGTCCGAGGAAAGCTTTGAGGATGGGCATATGACTGTAAGATGTAGAGTTGCGATGTTGGATTCATAGATAAATTTCTTTAGTTTTCATCTCTTCTTACTTCCTTCATCATCATCATCATCCTCTCCATCTCCCAACTCCATCTCCTTCTTTGCTGAATTTTCTATTTTTGATCATATTCCCTTTCCTACCTCATTCTCCTCATTCCACTTGTGAGAGAGAGCAAGAGAAAGTTTTAGCGCATTCAATTTTTTGTGCTTTGTGAGCATTTTTCATAGGATTCAGTAGCACCAACATCTCGTGTAGCTTCCACTAGTAGGACAGACCTCTGCATGGTTTTCGAGATGAAGACCTTTGTTTGTCATGACACAAAGAAAATTGGTATTTTTTTTTATTGTGTGCATTGTATGATAAATCCCACCACTAGAGCATCCCAAAACACTATAAATTATTGCAAAATCTGCATTTTTTTGTCTATCATGATAGACAAATTTCATGATAGAAGCAAGTCTATCATGACAGATACCATATATCACAACAAATCGATTTCACGATAGACACCCATCTATCATGATAGATAGTGTCTATCACCATAGAAAATTGTCTATTGTGATAGACAGGACCCACAGTAGACCCCATGTTCTTGACAGACAAAAGGCCATGACAGACGAAAGATAGCTTCTATCGCAAAAGACACCCATCTATCAAGACAAATGTGTCTACCATAATAGACACCGTCTATCATGATAGACATGCAAACTTCATTGAAAATTAGGGTTTTCATTTTTTGCAAATTTTGAACTAATTTTTTGTGTGATTCTCTAGATGGCAAAACATCATGATTGTCTCAAAGCATTGCAAATATCTTAGACAATTATGACATTTTTATAAAATTAGGCTGCCTTAAACAAGTACATAAATATCCAGAGAGTTTTTGTTTTTCTGTTTGATCCCCAGGAGCCTTAATTGAAGTATCTTTCTCATCACAAATCCATTTTTAGAGATTGATATCATGAGCTACTAAGCATATGAAAAGTTGTAGAAAGGTATTTTCTTCCCTTTCTAACTCTTCAAGTAGAAGAGTGACCATTGCAGTTGGTCATGATTTGGATGTTGTTGGTGTTGGACAAGTAAAGCTCAAGTGAAGAGTAGGTGGAAATTTCACAATTTCTAATGTTCTTTATGTTCCACACATGAAGAAAAATTTGCTCTCTATCTCTACTTTCTTATCAGATGGTTATAAATTTACTTCTAAGAAATATTCATGTTAGATTCTCTCACATGATGAGGATCATTGTCTAGTTCAAGGTGAAATAGAAGAGGCATGTTTGTGTTATCCAAATCTAGTCATGATAATGCTTCTAGGTCTACTACACCTAAGGAGAACATGAAGTTATGGCATGCTAGATTTGTTCATATCAATTACACAACTCTCAAGCATATTGAAGATCAACATATGGTGGAGAGTTTTCCTACTATTGCTTTACCAGATGATGCACAGGCATGTGAAGGATGTCTTGAAGGAAGACTTCATAAACTTCATTTCAAGAAGCATGGATACATCACGGCCACAAGGAAGTTTCTGATCATACATTCATATGTGAATGGTCCAATGGGAACAAATGTTATTCAAGGTTTCAGGTACTTTGTTATGTTCATTGATGATTTCTCAAGATATTTGTGGATTTACCATCTTAAAATGAAGTTAGAGGTTTTTTCTACTTCTAAGAAGTTCTTAGCTATGGTTGAAAATGAACGTGAGTCAAAGATCAAGATTTTGAGAAGTGATAGAGGAGAGTACATGTCTAAAGACTTTGAGTCTTTTCTTGAAGACAAAGATATCTCTCATCAACTCACTATTGCTTACACACCACAATAGAATGGTGTTGAAGAGAAAAAGAATAGGATACTTGTTGCGACAATGCATACTATGGTTTCATCCAAAAAGCTTTCTCCCAAGTTTTGGTTTTGTGCAGTACATAGAACCAATCACATTCTAAGTAGATCTTCCACAAAATCTTTAAAGGTCATTTCATCTTATGAAGCTTATTATGAGAAGAAGACCAATGTGAGTTACTTCAAAGTTTTTGGTCTCCTAGCATATGTTCACATTGAGAAGAAGGATCATGGTAAGCTTGATGTGAAAGCCATTAAATCCATCTTTATTGATTATGCAAGTGAAAGAAAAGGATATAGATTCTATGTTTAAAATACAGGTGATATCCTAATCTTCACGCAATGCATATATTGTAGAAAGTCAAATTTACGATACAGAGACAGAGATTCTAGAATTCATAAAAGCAGATAACTGTGCATTTTTTAGAAGAAATTTGGATTCTTATATTCAACCATACAAGGTGGGTGATGAACCTACTCAAAACCTAAGATATGAAGGTGAAGAGAGAGCTACACTATGTAGTCCATCATGAGTACATCTTGAAGTTTAGACTTATGAAGTTGGAGAAGATTCCAAATTTCTAGAAGAAAGAGATATTGAAGAACAAGAAAGGATACCGCCACTTTTCAAGAATATGCCAAAGTGGTTTTATCAAACCTGGAAGAATAGTGGTATAAAGAATGAACTAGAAGAACTAGAAGTCAGACAAGGATAGAACAAACAAACTAGGTAAATTATGCAAGACATTTTGAGATTCATAACATTTTAGCTCTTTCTTCAGTTGAGAATGAACAAGCTAGTGTTCAAGATACAATATAAAGTGATATGATTATCATAGGTCCCAAGGATTCACATCGTCAATTGTTTAAAGGACAACTTAAGCATACATTTGATGTAAAGTACTTAGGTATTTTACATTATTACCTTGGGATTGATTTCATCTACAGAGCTGAGCGTATCTACATGACATAGTGCAAATACATTGAGAAATTATTGGAAAGGTTTGAGATTACAAATTCCAAGCCTATGCAGACACTTATGGATGTCAATGTGTCATTACAATTGGAAGCAAATTTAGAACCATTTCATGCTACGTTATATATTCAAGTAGTTGGTTGCTTGATATATCTATGTAATACACATCAAGACATGCAGTTTGTAGTTTCTCAAGTATCCAAGTTCATGCACACTCAGCTCAAGATTCAGTGGAAATCAGTTAAGAGATATATGTGTAGAGTCGCATGAAGTTTTGCAAGTTATTAAACCTGTATCATTGTGACATTCAAGGGAGGATTGTTGGAAACAAAGTGGAATGGTCAAAAATTGCAGTCATATGTTGTAATCTTGAGTAGACTTTGTACAACAAAGAGGCTTCGGCACTTGGCTAAGGCAAAAGCCTTTTAAACCTCCTAAGTGTGTTCAAAACCCAGGGACGGCAGCGACGACACAAAAACAAAGCAACTTGTAGAGTTGTTTTTTTGGCTAAAGTTTATTTTTCAAAATCATGAAGGGCAGCTAAAAATGTGATACTTTTCATGTCACGTTCATATGATTTTTCATGGGTGCCGATCCGATGCAGTCTTGCTTTATTGCTTTGTTGCTTTTAGTGAGTGCTTTTCAAGAGCTTCTTCAAAGCTATATAATAGAGGTCTTGGTTCATTGTTCATCATCACTCATGGTGATAATCTTCTCAAAGAGCTCTCTCAAGTGCTCAATGCAAGGAGGAGACCTTGGAGGACCTCTTGGAGGGAGAGTTTCTACACTCTTGGAGGAGGTGTGCTCTACATCTAGAGACATTTGGAGGAGTTCATGTCAGCAACATACTATGAGTAACAAGTCTACATCTATCCTTACTTGTTAGTCAAGATTGGTGTTGAGCACAATCATTTTTTAAGTTCATTGTAGGAGTTCTCACACTTGTCCATCCACTCGCAATTAGTTAAAAGTTTGTACAAAGGCTTTGCAATGATTGCATACATGTGGATAAATAGTCAAAAATACCCACAATGCCCCATGCAAGCTTGTACCTACTTAAGGTTTTTTGGTCTAGGTAAGTCGACAATAGCTTTAACCTTATCCTTGTCAATTGATATACCATTCTTTGATACTATATGTCCCAAAATCTTCCCTTTCTTGAACGTAAGAACACATTTTTCTAGGTTCAAGCAGACTTGATACTCTAGACATTTTCCAAAGATTTGTTTCAACTGAGGGATGTATGTTTGCCTCATGTTGGAATGTGCACATAGATCATCAACATAGACATCTAGATTCTTTCACAGAAACTCCTTGAACATGTGGCACATCATCCTTTGGAATGTAATGGGGGCATTGGTTAGCCCAAATGGCATCACTCAAAATGCAAATATTCCCCACTCTATTGCAAAAGTTGTCTTGTGGTGGTCTTTTCGGGTGATAGCTACTTGATTGTAGACTAAAAATCCATCAAGGAAGTTGTAGACTTCCTTGCTTGCTACACGTTGTAATAGGTGTTCCGTGATAGGAAGTCGATAACTATTTCTGAGAGTAGCAGCATTAACCTTCTTCAAGTTAATGCACACTCATAGCTTTCCATTCTTTTTGGGCACTACCACAATGTGAGATACCCATTCTGTATGCTCAATTTTGTAGATAAATCTAGCCTCTATCAAGTAGTCTATCTCTTTTTCAATCTTTGCTACATAATTATCATTATAAGTGTATGGTCTCTACTTAGTTGGCTTGGCATCCAAAAATAAGAGAATTCTATGTGAACAATTTTCTAGTTCAACTCCTTTCAAGTCTTTGTAGATCCATGCAAATAAGTCTCTATATTCTCTTAATAATGCAATCAAATCATTTTCTTGTTCTTTGGTCAAGTCATGTCCTCTGTATGTACATTGTTCTTCATTCTCTTCTATGTTCACAACAATTTTCTTAGTTCTCTCTTTGTTTTCATAAGCCACTCCTGTGAGTGCTTCCCTATTCGGCATCCTGATCATGACTTTTTGATCTTATATTTAATATTTCTTGAAGTTCTCTGGGACTTCAAAGAGGGTCTCTTCCTTTACTAGCTTACGGTTGGGTTTCTCTCTTCGCTTATTTTTGGTTACTATCAACTTTTCTTCTAGTTGTGATCTTTCCTCCTCCTACATTTCGGCTTCTATCAGATAGAGGTACTCTTCCTCTAAAGCATAGAAAGGCTCCACGAGGATAGACTCTTCATCGTCATCATTATCTTCCTTGGGTTCACTCATATGAGGTTCACACTCTTCAATAATCGAATCCTACATGATTGGTTCTATCATGAAGATGGAAATGTCATAGCCATCTTCATCATAGTGGTGGATCCATTGTTCCTCATTGACCACAATGTCCATTGTGGCTGGAATTTTATCCAACCGTGACATTCAAAACCTTTATTTGGGAACACTATGGGTGCATAGGCTAAGTGTTTAATTGACCTAGGTGCTTCTCTATGCCTACTTCCCATGCTAATAATCTTTTCTCTTCCTCAGTTACAACTTTACATATCCACAGTTCTTCATGCATCCATGAGAATCCTCATCCTATGGAGTGCACATAGTGCATATCATCTGTTGCTCTATGGATGGGGTTCCATTGTATAGGGGGCACATCTATATGTGAATAGTCCTTGAGATTGACCTTAGTGGTAACTGCTAAGTGTTGCAAGTACAAAGAATTAGTTGTCTCATGAATGGTCTACCTAAGATCATCTCATATGCATGGTTTTTGTCAAATTCACATATAGAAAATTTATGTTCAAACTCTATTGGAAGTTGGGTGGGCCTCAATAACAATAAGTCATAGGTTTATAGGATCTTCGAATACATGAACCTTAGCATACAAACCTTAATACTAAAAAAGATGATGAGTGAGAGATAGAGATAATAGACAAGATTTCCAAAGTACATGGTAAGCTATAATTCTCACCTACACTATCTATATTCCAATGTCAAATTACAATGTGTGAATATGATACAAACTGACAATATCTGAATCTAGGTAGAACTGGGAACTTTATACAAGAAATTGTATGCATAAGAGGTATGAAGAGAATGTGTGTGAGAATATAGAGAATATGAACAATTGAGAACGGTTTTATAGCAAACTTGAATTCTCTTCTTCCCTATACACTAATAAGAATAATTCTAAAGAGAAAGGCTAGAACAAGAAGATAGAAGATGAAGGAACTACCTGTTGGTGCAAGCCTCAACAATTGAAGTTTTGATGAAGTTTTGAAGTCAAGGATTGAAGAAAAGATCAACATATGAAGCATGAAGAAAGTACATGTTGAGAGAATGAAGATGTGTATACATATGTGCATTAATTTAGAGTTAGCTCACTTATACTTTTGTATGGTGATGAACTTGTACATATTTGCCTATATATACAAGGAAGATGTCGAGGCAAATATGAGAGAGTGTGTGATAACAAGAATTGATGAGAATTAGAAGTCATTAGACACTTGTGAAGTGAGTAAGATAGCTCTCTCATCCAGGTGTAAAACTTTTCAGTAATGAAGAAAAGTTGCACCCAATTTTTCTGTGTGTTCTCCTTCTATGCTTGATCATTTCAAGAACCCTTTTGTAGGTGTATAATTCCATAGTTAATGAGTCTATGGTTAAAGTTTGAGAGCCTAATTGTAAACAAGCTGTGAGAATTATGAGTAGGGACATTCATATGTGAGGAAGGGTTGAGTGTCTTCTGAAACAGGCGCAATCCTGATGGTCAAAGAAATGGTCAGTTCTCAGTGCATAGTGTAAAGTTTTGCACAAATGAAGAGTCCAAATCTAAGTTGGATGGTAAGCCATCTATGCCTAAAAGCATTTGCATAAATTGGTTCTAATTTGGGAGAACCAAGCTTTAGAAGTTGCAAGTGTCAAAGTCAACTATAAAGAACTATAGTTTTAGAAATAGGTGACTTGTTAAGATCATTTCTCAAGTTCTACTGAGTCTTTTGGAATGATTTAACTTGAAGGAGGTGCGCAAACTATAGACGACACCTTGTGCAAAGTTTTATAAAAAAGCTTCACACATTGACAAGTCAATGAGTGAGTTATGTGCAACAGACTTTCTTTGTAGTCATCTTCTTCACAGTTTGTTCAAGATTTTGGTAGATGAGTATTGATCCTCCAAATTGGTGAAGGTTTTAAGTTATTCTTGATATAGAGGTGCTCTTATTTCAATAATAACTTGTTCTTTTGGAGATTAACACTCTCCATCAGTGGTTTCAGAGCAGGAAGCATCAAAATTGAAGAAAGGAGTACCCTGAATGTTGCAGTCATAAAGAATTCAACAATTGAAGATCCAAAACGTGAAAGTGTGTACCTAAGTCACCAAGTCTTAGGGACTTGTGTCAAAGAGACTCAATTTGCCACACAAGTGCGTACAGTGGTGGATTGACACACGCTTAATTATCAATCCAATGAACCGACCTAACCAAACGTATGATGACGTGTGCACATGTGATGGAAAGTGAAGTGGTTCAGCTATTATGCATGAGAAAAGACTAACCTACTCCTCTAACTCATTTAACTATTGAAAGTGCATGCCGCAATACCACATACAATAGTTTTCACTAAATCGAGGATATCTCCCAGCTCAAAACTCCGAATATGGCCAATAGCAGGTTTGTTTTGAAGCTCTCGACGAGACACTTCTACTAGATGGTTTCACTCATTCTGACAACTGTGCTTCAAGTTATGACAAAAATTGTGAATGGCGAGAAACACACACACACTCACTCCACAACTCGTGCTTGCTCACACACACACTACAGCAGCTGAAAGGTGTTGGGAAGGGGTAGACAACAGTCTTACACACACATTCCAAGCTTCACACACACACAAAAGATCATGGAGAAGATAAAAATCTGCAAGCAAGAAGCAAATTCGAAATTTAGGAGCTCTCCTTCTTCAATGGCAAAAAGTGCTTACAAAGAGTCACCAAGTGACTTATATACATGTGCCCTAAAAATGGTCCTTTCACACAAGTGACCGGCACTTTATTGACTAATTTCTATTCTCCTACTATTTTACAAGGAATATATTACAATGATTTGGGATTATGCATCTACAGGACTCCTCTAGTGCATTTACATAGCTTGAGGGAATTTCCTAAGACTTTGAAGAAGAAAAATATGCTCATTAATTTGAAAAATTTGGGGGCTCCCCTTTTGTGCCTCTTTGCTCTGCAACACTCTCCCCCTCTTTGTCTCTGTCATCCCTTGATAGGCTTTTTCTTTTCGTTTGTAGCACCCAGTGGTCGAGGAAGCGATAAGGACTATCAGACAGTTTGTTATTTTATCCAAAATCAGTCCATTGCTTCTACAATCCCCTTGGTATTCCGTACATCACAAATATTGGTTGTTGTATTAAGTCGGGTAGCCATGCACGCCATCAGTGGAAGGATCATTACCTCCGAAATATCTTCTTGCACTTCTTCATGGATACTTCTTGGCCTTGATCCGTCCTTGTTGCTCACATACCGTCCCTTGTTGTATTGCTTTGAGCTTGTTTTCCTTCTGCCACCGCACACCTTAATTTGCTGACCTCTACTCTCTTTTAAGAGAGCATTACGTTTCAAAGGCCCTCTTTTTGAATCTACTTTGTCATTCCTTAGGACATGTTCCATTTCTTTCCACCGCACGCATCTAGTGGACGAGGAGGCACCTAGGACCTTCAGACAATTGGTTACCTTATCCGATGAAGAGTCCTTTGTGTGCTATCTCTCTCCTCGACTTGTTTCGTTTCACCGCCAGCTCCTAGTGGATGAGGAAGTTGTGTGCAACCTCCCATGAAATGTCCTGGTTATTATCTTTCTTTAATTTCACTCGTCAGGACCTGAGCCTTTGGCATTGTTGCCTGATGCGTGTCCCTATGGGGCTTTGGGCAAAGACTTGTTCATTTTCTTGATGATCTTTATTCTTTATTGAGTGGCTTTATTCTTTGATCTTCTTCTTCTTCTCTTTATGCTTGATTCCCCTTCCACATGTCCCTCCTCCTGAACTCTGTTGTCCCCGACAAGCTTTTTTTGGCAACGTGAGTATGTTTGGATGACTTGTTGCTCTCGTTGATTCAGCAGATTTGCATGACACATCATAAATTCTTTCCATTGATTTGATTTAACCTCGTCTTCTGGTGCCTATCTGTGGTCTGCAAAGAAACTCAATTCATAGGCCACCATCCTAGAATTAAGATTGGAAGACATTTTTACAAAAATTTCGGATTCTATTTCAGAAATCCTGTAAAGAAAGCTTCTTCAAAAGTTTGCATGTAAGTGCTTGGCAAAAACATAAGCCTAGAATATATGGCCATGAGTGTTAATTGGCTCGGTATAGTTTATAGATAAAAAATGAAGGCATCGGATCCCTGATTAATGCCGATGAAGTTCAAAAAAGTATATTGAGCGTGTTGAAACACTTTAATAATTGTAAGTAATATGCTCAAGATCTTATTCGCCATCTTAATGGCTATATCTGCTACAGTAGCATAACGAGCTATCCAAAATTCGATTGTTTTGATCATGTATTCTTCTGTCGGTAAAGAATTGTGAGGTGGACTCGGTAGTAGTGGATAGTTGAGCCACTAATTACTGATGCTTCCTTGGCGCTGACCTTCCCAAAATTGCATCCAGGAGCATCGTGTGGGTACTGGGCAAAAGGATGGATTTACCTGAAGTATGTAAGGTGAGGATTCCCAATGTACCCTGAGGGTCGGATTTTTCTCCAAGAACTTCCTCCTCCATAAGGGATCCGCTTTGTCAAATTCCTCTTGAGTGTAGGTGAATGTTTGATGCTAAACTGGAGGTTGTAATCTGGCCCTTTGTTGGTTGTGTTCTTTATGTATTGCCGTGTTTGTTCTTTAAGTAAACCATACGGTATGTTGAATGGTCTCAATATTTGTTCCACATTCTGGTTGTCGATCTTTGCTTCCTTCATGACTTTTAGCACTTGATCTTCAAAATCTTCTGTAAGTTGGGACACCAGTAGTGCCCTCTCATTTTGGCTCAGTTCTGCAATATCCCGATGAGTACTCCTTATCAGCAAATGATGTAAGGGGGGAGAGAGAGGATGTACCTCAATCTCCTCAGTAGCCATTGTGGAGTGTGGAACTATTGCTGTCCCCTCTGTTGCCTTTTGTGCTAGTTGATCTTGTAGTTGCTTTATCATGTCATCTTTGCTTTTGATTTCCTTGGTAGCCTTCATAATTCTTTCTTTGTTTTTGAGGAGCTCTTGACCTATGACTTCGAGTTGCTCATTGTCTTCTTTACATTGCGCCATATACCGATTTTTGGTCGTCTTCCACTTTGTCCTTAGTGCCGCGGTATCATCCATATACCTCTTCTCCCATTCTGCAATGATGGCCTGCTCCTGCTTGAGCTGATCTTCATACCTAGCTAACTTTTCCTCCAATGTCTTTGTGTCCTTTTCTGGCACTTCCTGAGCTTCTATAGGTTGATTACATAGAAGAGTTGTCATCAGCTCCTTGTTTTTGTTCCTTAAGTTCTCTGCTTCTTCCATGTATATTTTTATTTGTGATTCCAGGATCTTGCTTCTTGCATTCATCCGTGTTTTCTCGGCCTCGCTAGCATCATATTTCTTTAGTAACTCCTATAGTTGTTCTTTCAATTTCTCATTTTCTGTCTCTAGTGTTTTACATTGCTGTTTGGACTCTTGGACTTCATTCTCTTTATGTTTTATGTTCTCTCATAGACTCAATTGGGCTGAAAGGTTCTTACCCAATTTGTGAAGTTGATGCTTTTCTTGCATTGCTTTGTCATAGTCAGCATCATTGAGCTGAGCGACGTCTACATTCAACCACGTTTTTGGGATGCTTGGAGCTTCCCCTGTGATTACATCCTTCCCTTTTTCTACATGTAATGTATTGTTATGTGGTTCTCGGATTTGCAGTTGTACTTCCGATTCTTTGCTTTCTTCTTCTATATTGATAATATTTGTGGCACTCCCTTGAAATGTAACATCCATAGGGGAGGGTTCTGCCACTACCCTTATTGGTGTGAAGGGTTCTGACTCTTCCACTGTAGTTTCTTTTGGTTCTTCTTTGGGATTCTTGAATGATTCCTCTCTTGCAGGCCTAGTCTCTTGGATTTGAATGTTAGATGTTTCATTTATTTTGATGACATGTACTCTATCTTGGATACCTCTTTGTCTGCAGTGTCTTGACTGGGTTTGATGGGAGTGTGATTTACCTTCATACCCTCTTCTTCTGCATTGTAGCTCACTTCATTTAATTCCTCCCATTGTCCATCATCTTTGGACTCACTTCGAATGTCCATATTCAATAAGGAGGTGTCTGGTTCCTCTTGTGCATCTGAAGATGAGCTTGAATTTACCAGCCCTAATTCCCTGTACCGATGCACTTTGGTTAGCCTCTTTTTTACTTCCATATCTTGGTGGGCTTGTTGGTAATGGTGCCCTTGCATTGATAGATTTACTTGACCTTCTGTGTATTGATGTGTTTCTTCCAGGGCTCTTGTCAAGTCTTCTTCCGTAATCGATCGATGGTCTTCAATTCTTGTCTTTGGAAGTACATGTACCCTCTTTGAGGCTCGCACTTCAATTTTTGCTAGCATCATTTCCCTTAATCTCTTTGTACCTTGCATTTTAGGTTATGAGCTTGTTTCTGCCTCTTCAATGATCTTTACTTCTTTCTTCTTTTTCGGGATGGTAGCAACCTTTGCATATTTGGCCATGCCCTCGGATGATGGCATCTCTCTTAAATGTTCTCTAATGCCCAATGCATGGTATATCAAGACAGTTAAGGTGCTACTACCATTCAAAAACTTTTTATGAACCCAATGCTTCTTAGCCTCAAATAGTCTTTCTTGGATATAGGGAGTCATATTGACTTGATTCCCGATTTGCTTAATAGCATGTGACAGCATTTGCACTACTATCTTTTGAGGAGCAGTGTACCTATGCATGTTCGGAAAACAGAAGTGTTGATGGATGAGTCTCACTTCCTCCGCAATATCAATGCGGTTAATGTCATTGAAGGTGTGAGTCTTTGCTCCTCGACTTTCTTCCTTCAATACCGTGGTTCCATCCTTTTCCCATCCAAAAGCTTCTTTTATTAGATCATGCGTGAATTGGATGATGACCCATTCACCTACTGCATCCATGAATCTAGCCTCTAGCACCAATGGATCATGTAAGGCAGGCTGCAACGTATTCATCACTTGTGCACATCGCTAAAAATCAGGCTTGTATATCGGCAACTCAAAGTATTTATGAATGCCCGCCTTCTTCAGGACATCCATAGTTGATGTGAGTTCATGTACTACCTTGAAGTCTTTGGACATCATTGGGAACTGTTGATCTGTATCCATGATTTTAATGGTCGCCAAAAATAAGTAATCCCCTACAGGTTGGTCATCTCTAAACCAATGTCCTTTTGCTTTAGTCACACTTTGTAGAGGGAATTCCATCACTTCCTCCTGAATGGTTGCTTTGGAATCTTCGGAGGCCATCTGCACTTGTAATGAAAAGAGCATTCGCTTCTATGGAAGACATGTCTTTTGTGATGTGTGTTGTAGTGACATCTCGTTCGGTGCATCACTCCGCTCCCCTTCGCTCGTATACGTAAAATCCCTTACCGCATATATTTTTTTCATTTCATCCTGAAAGAAACAAGAATTAGCATAGCCGAAGCCTTTATTTATTTACATAGTAGGTCCATTTCTAGAAATTAGAAGTTATGACCTATTTCACATTGGAGAATGTGCACCACTAATTCTATTTTGTACATTATGTGTCGAATGCCTCACCTCGTAATGTGGCCCTATCATGCATACTTTAGGTGCATTGGAAGCTTCATGTGTGCAACAGGAATCTTCTTGACTCTAGTGTTCTATTCTTAGTTGTTGCTTGGGTTTCCATATCCATTTTGTAGTAGGGGTTTTAAATCTTGTCTTCTCCTCCTTTTGTCATGCTGCAAGTGTATCTCTTCCTTTTTTTTGTTATCGGAGTTGTGGGGCTCCTTCTCTTGAGGTATCTGCGACAAAGCTCGCTAGTCCTTATGGTACTGTTTTGTCAATATAATGTTTCATGCTTGTCTATCTTTTGAATGGCCGCTTGTCTAACCTTCTTGGGAATCCACATTTGTTGCCGTGTTTTTTGAGCTTCAATCAAAGGCTTAGGAAGCCATACTTGCAAGAGTTGTTTTGGTTCTGATTTCGGTGAAGAAGAATTCTTGCTCACCTTTACCTCCTTGTGAGTAATGACATGTGCTGGTGTTGCGATCTCTGATTCCTTCACTCGATCCTTGCGAACCCATTTGAAGTTAATGTTTCCTAAATGCGAGTAGTTGATGGTGGATTTCTAGGTTGTTAATTGTTCTTTTACATGGAAGACTTTACGAGCATTGTTCTCCTTGGTTTCCTTCTGTTCACCAATGAAGTAGGATGGATCTACTTTCTCTTTGGATACATTAAGGTTTGAAATTCCTTCTTCTGTCGGACCTGCTTCTGATTGATTTGTGCTGGAATCATTTGCTATGTGCTCTTGCACAATTGGTTCAGTCCCTCTGATGACTCCCAGGTTATGTAAGGGTTTTCAAAGATTATGCTTATATGATAAAGGCAGATGAAGATCCTTCTACATATGAAGAGGCAAAAGTTAAGGAAAATTGGGAGAAAGCTATGCAGGAAGAGTATGATGCATTGATGGAGAATGAAACATGGGATTTGGTTCCTAAACCAAATAGTCAGAAGATCATTGGATGCAAATGGGTCTACAAGAAAAAGAGGTTTGCAGATGGAAGTGTGTCTAGATATAAAGCGAGACTTGTTGTGAAAGGGTTTGCTCAGACATATGGTATAGATTATGACGAGACTTATAGTCTTGTGGCAAAGATGACAACCATCAAGACACTCATAGCTATTGTTGCATGTAAAGGTTGGAAATTATGTCAATTAGATGTGAATAATGCTTTTCTAAATGGTTACATTTCAAATGATGTTTTCATGGAGCAACCACAAGGATTCAGAAATGAAAGGTATCCAGATCATGTATGTAAGCTCAAGAGAGCTTTGTATGGTTTGAAGCAAGCCCCAACGGCATGGAATTATAGACTTGTGAAGTTCTTGAAGGAACTTGGTTTTCAAGTATCTAAAGCAGATAGTAGCTTGCTTGTCAAAGCAAGTGATGATGGGTTCATTTACATGTGCATATATGTTGATGATGTAATTGTTACAGGTACAAATGAGAAAGGCATTCAAAGTCTAAAGAAGCAAATGGAGAAAGAGTTCAAGATTAGTGACTTGGGAGATTTGTCATATTTCTTGGGCATGGAGATCTCATACACTCAACATGGAGTATATGTAACTCAAGAAAGATATTTGAAGAACTTCTTGATCAAGTTTCAAATAAATGATTTCAGGGTAGCACCTACTCCAATGGAGGTGAATCACAAATTGAGCAAATATGGAGGATAAGAATTCAAGGACATGAAGCTATATCAAAGTTTGGTTGGTAGTCTGATCTATGCTACATTTACTAGGCCTGACTTGTCATATGCAGTTGGAGTATTATCTCAATTCATGCATTGTCCTAGGAAAGAACATTGGGTTGCAGGACAAAGAGTGTTGAGGTACATTAAGGGTACACTCAAAGAAGGTTTGTATTATGGTTTTACATCAGATACAAACATCAAGATATATAGTGATACAGATTGGGCAGGTAATCCTGATGATAGGAGATCAACTTATGGATACTTGTGTTATGTGGGAGATAAGTTAATTTCTTGGTGTTCAAAGAAGCAACACACAGTTGCTTTATCATCCACAGAGGTTGAGTACAAAGGTATGGTGGAAGCTGCAAAGGAAGTGATATGGCTTAGGACTCTTATGAAGAGTTTTGACATCATTTAGGGTACACCCACTATTCATGGAGATAACATGAGTTCATTGTATTTAGCTGCTAATCCTATTTTTCATGCCAGGACTAAACACATTGAGATTCAGTATCATTTTCTAAGAGAGAAGGTGATGGATAAGGAGATTTAAGTTATACATACTTCAACAAAAGATCAGATAGCTGATATGCTAACCGAAAGCTTGGATGGACCAAAGCTACAAAGATTCAAAGACATGGCACGTATAAAGAAGATAGAGAAAACCTCAATTGATGATTGAGGGGGAGCTGATGGTGCAAGGCAATCAACAATTGAAGTTTTGATGAAGTTGTGAATTCAAGGATTGAAGAAAAGATCAAGATATGAAGCATGAAGAAAGTACATGTTTAGAGAATGAAGATGTGTATACATATGTACATTAATTTAGAGTTAGCTCACTTATACTTTTGTATGGTGATGAACTTGTACATATTTGCCTATATATACAAGGAAAAATGTCGGGGCAAATATGAGAGAATGTGTGATAACAAGAATTGATGATAATTAGAAGTCATCAGACACTTGTGAAGTGAGTAAGATAACTCTCTCATCCAGATATAAAACTTTTCAATAAAAATGAAGAAAAGTTGCACCCGAGTTTTCTGTTTGTTCTCCTTCTGTGCTTGATCATTTCAAGAATCCCTTCGTAAGTGTCTAATTCCATAGTTGAGGAGTCTATGGTTAAATTTTGAGAGCCTAATTGTAAACAATTTGTGAGAATTATGAGTAGGAACATTCATATGTGAGGAAGGGTTGAGTGTCTTCTGAAATAGGCGCAATCTTGATGGTCAAAGAAATGGTCAGTTCTCATTGCACAGTGTAAAGGTTTGCACAAATGAGGAGTCAAAATCTAAGTTGGAAGGTAAGCCATCTACGGCTAAAAGCATTTGCATGAATGGTTTCTAGTTTGGTAGAACCAAGCTTTATAAGTTGCAAGTGTCAAAGTCGACTGTAAAGAACTATAGTTTTAGACATAGGTGACTTGTAAAGATCATTTCTCAAGATCTACTGAGTCTTTTGGAATGATTTAACTCGGAGGAGGTGCGCAAACAGTACGGGACACTTTGTGCAAACTTTTATAAAAAAATTTACACATTTGACAAGTCAATGAGTGAGTTATGTGCAACAGACTTTCTGTGTAGTCATCTTCTTCACAGTTTGTTCAAGATTTCGGTAGATGAGTATTGATCCTCCAAATTGGTGAAGATTTTAAGTTATTCTTGATATAGAGGTGCTCTAATTTCAAGAATAACTTGTTCTTTTGGAGATTAACACTCTCCATCACTACCTCCCAAGCTAACTATGCAGGGAGAGGTAGATCATCAAGAGGAAGGGGTAGAGGAGGTAAGCAAGGGAGGGGGAGACCTTATAACTCCTCACCATGCAACATTTGGGGTCTATCAAATCATACTACAGATGAGTGTTTCAGGAACTTCAAGAACCAAAGAGGTAGAGTTTATCAAAGAGGTGGATACACACAATCAAGAGGCAGATTCAATCATCACCAAGGATACAACAACAACTACAATAGCAACTCCCAAGGAGGATACAAATCTAGGAAGGATTACAACAACTACACAGAGGAGCAAGAAGATTCTCTTCTGATTATGAACATGACTTCAAACCAGGTATAAATGATGTTCATCTCTTCTCCATTGACTTAGAAATCATGTGGCAGGCAATGTAGCTCTTCTCTCTGACCTTGAGGAACCAAAGGGTAAGCATCAGGTACAAACAGGTGATGACACCAAGCACTCAGTGATTAAAGTTGGAAATGTTAAGACCTCTGATGGGAACAAAAATCTGTTGAGTAGGGCTCTATATGTACCAACTATTACCAAGAATTTGATGAGTGTTGGACAGATTGTGGAAAAGGGTTTGTAGGTTAGATTCAACCAATATGGAGAATTTATGGAGGATCCCAAGCATGGGTTCAAGAGAATTTCTTAAGGAGAAAAGACAGGTTGACTTTTCACTTTTGAAGTTGAGGATACAAGGAACATTGTGCTTTATAGTTATAAAGATCAAACATTATCAAAGCTTGAAATTTGGCATAAAAGATTAGGGCATGTAGGTGAAAGAACCTTGAAACAAATATGCAAAGATCAATGTGTGCTTAGGATACCTAATGTATCCAAGCAACACATGATTTATAAATGTGGTGCTTGTCAGTTTGGAAAGTCTCACAGGTTACCCTTCTCAAGGAAAGGCTACATGCATGAGGACTACCTAGAACTTGTTCATACAGATGTATGGGGACCAAGCAAGGATCCCTTAATCTCTAGATCAAGGTATTATGTATATTTCATCGATGATTACAGCAGATGGATTGTATTGTACTTTATGAAGCACAAAGATGAAGTATTCAGTTGCTTTAAAAAGTATCTTGCACTTGTTGAGAATCAAATAGGGAGAAACCTAAAAAGGCCAAGGTCAGATGGAGGAGGTGAGTACTTCTCAAATGATTTTGATATATTCTTGCAGGAAAGAGGAATCAAGAGAGAAATTACCACAAGGTATACCCCTGAGCAGAATGGGGTAGCAAAAAGGAGAAATAGATTGATTGTTGAAACAGCTGGGTCAATGTTAAATGAGAAAAAATTACCTAACTATTTGTGGGCAGAGAGTGTATCTACTGCCACTTATTTGGTAAACAGGTTGCCATCCAAATCTCTTGATGGGATGACCCCTTATGAAGCATGGCATGGTAGAAGACCTTCACTTGATCATTGCAAGGTATTTGGATGTGTAGCATATGTGCATATCCCTTCTCAGATAAGAGGTAAGCTAGACCCTAAGGCAAAGAAGTGCATCTTCATTGGATATGATTTAAATCAGAAAGGTTACAAGTTCTACAATCCTTCAAACAAGGGATTCATGGTAAGTAGAGATGTTGTCTTTGATGAAAATGACTCTTGGTTTGATAGTGAATGCAGGAAGGTAAAACTACCTTATGAATTCAAAGAGGAGTTTCCAAGCCTCACTAAGGAGGAGCATACTCAGAATGAAGACACCAATTCTGATGATGAGGAGATCATCAACCTTGAAGAGTTCAAAGCATAGAAGTCCAAAGGCAAACTCAAAATGAAGAAATTGGAAGATATACCTGAATCATCTACTCAAGCAATGAGAAGATCACAAAGGGAGAGCAAGAAGCCAATCAGATATGGGTATGACACTTCTCTTGTTACTAATCACTCTGTTTATCTTGCAAAAGATTTATCAATTGAAGAACCAGCATCATATGAAGAAGCTAAGACCAAGGCGGAATGGAAGGAAGCTATGGATGAGGAGATTCAAGTACTCAAGGAGAGTGATACTTAGGAACTAGTATGAAAGAAGGAGTCTATGAAGGTAACTGGTTCTAGATGGATCTATAAGATAAAAAGAAATTCTGATGGGTCAATAAGCAGGTACAAATCTAGACTTGTGGCTAAGGGTTTTGTACAAACCCAAGGCATTGATTATGAAGAAACCTTCTCACCTGTGGACAAAATGCCAACCATCAGGGTATTGGTATGTGTGGCTGCATCAAAGAATTGGAACATGTATCAGTTGGATGTAAAAAATGCATTCCTTAAAGGCTAGATTTCAGAGGAGGTGTACATGTCATAACCCCTAGGCTATGAGGATCCAAACAAGGTAACATATGTATGTAAATTGAACAAAGCTCTTTATGAATTGAAGCAGGCACCTAGGGCATGGAACCATAGGTTGACCACATACCTTCAAGATCAAGGTTTTGTCATGAGTAAAGCAGATACTTCTCTATTCATCAAGAGAAGTAGTTGAGAGGTAATATACCTATGTGTATATGTTGATGATATCATACTTACAGGTAATGATGCTAATGGCATCAAACAAATCAAGAACCAGATAATGAAGGAAATCAAAATTAGTGACCTTGGATCACTAAAATATTTTCTTGGACTTGAGTTAATCTATACTAACTCTGGAATTTACATTACTCAGAGAAAGTATATACAGGATATGTTGAAGAAGTTTCATTTGCAGGATGCCAAAGTTTGCAAGTATTCCAATGGAGGTAAACCTAAAATTAAGTGCTCATGAAGGTGATGCACTTGAGGACATTACACGTTACCAAAGCATAGTGGGAAGCTTGAATTATGCTACCTTGACAAGAATAGACATTGCTTATGGAGTAAGTGTGCTAAGTCAATTTATGCACAAGCCTAGGGCACCTCACTTGGAGGCTGCCAAAAGGATCTTGAAGTACCTAAAGGGTACTCAACATCATGTTTTGTATTTCCCTTATACTTCAGACTTGGACATTAAAATTTATTCAGATGTAGATTGGGTAGGATGCAAGGATGATAGGAGGAGTACCTCACGATACCTTTCATTTGCAAGTAATAAGCCAATATCATGGTCATCAAAGAAGCAACCTACTATTGCTTTATCTTCTACAGAGGCAGAATATAGAGGATTGGCCAATGCTACTCAAGAGGCCATATGGATCAGATTGTTGTATACAGAATTGGGCTTGCATACTACATCTCCAATGATCTTTGGGGATAATACAAGTTCATTACACCTTGCAACTAATCATATTTATCATGCTAGGACCAAGCATATAGAGGTCCACTATCATTATGTGAGAGAGAAACTATAAAGCAAGGATATTAGCTGGCATATGTATCAACTAATATGCAATGTGCAGATTTGTTGACTAAAGCATTAGATGGTACAAAACTTTGCAGGTTTAAAACAATGATTGGATTGCAGGATATTCATGAAGATTAAAGATGAAGACCAATCCAAAATGTTTGGCTTGAGGGGGAGCTTTTTGTGCAAATTCCAAGCCCACACATTTGGCTTTAGGTTCATAAAGATGTGAAGTTCCATGAAAACCATTGCTAGTGGAGATTTACCTCTTTACCTGTGTAAAAGTCATTTCTCTTTTACTTGAGAATATTCGTATTCACCTATTCAAAAGTCATGGACTTGTTAGTTAAGAAAGTAACAACCACATTGAGGGAATATCTCCTAGATTGAAGGTACACTTTTCAGAGAGAGCCAAAAGTTGAATTCAAATTCAAATTTGAATGGAACACTTATATAAACTCACTTGAAAAAGTCATGGTTAGAGTAGTCATTTCCGGAGCTCCCCATTGCCATTTTGTATGTGTGTAAGGCCTACATTGTATCCTACACTATTCTCCATCATAAGGCTATTATTCCAAGCCTATGATCTTGTACAACATTGTTCATTAATACATTAATCTACATTGTTCATCTATGATATATTTGTTATAGTCATTCCTAACTGTCAATTTGTGTTGTTCATATCTTGGTCAGTTCTTCACCAAATTTGATAATCTATAGCTTGTTGGAATCAACTCAAAGCTATCTACATGTGGGAAAAATTTGAAGCAAATCCATTCAGCCAATTTGGAGAAAACTGTGTCAAAGCACTCACTAGTCAAACTCTATAGAGGTCCTAAAAAATCGGGGGTAATGATCTATTTGCTAAATTGATTTCTCTCTGTATAGTGGATCATTTCAAGTGATTTCACTTGGAATCATTATCTTACTAAGCTAATTAGATACCTCTAAAAAGAATTTTTCCAATTTCTACTGTACTGGTAGCACTAAGCATTACAAGTAGCAGGTGTATGATCCAAAATAGAAGGTTTTCTTGGATTCTTCTATTTAGAAGTAGCCCATTTTGATTCAATCTTTTCATACATCATTTCCAAAGTGCATAGGCACATTTGTGGTATCATTGGAGAACTAAGAGGGCCCACATATGAACTTTGAAGCTACAAGGGGCTGGTACTAAGCAGGATTTGGCAGTACCTACTCATCACTTGGAGTGTCCATCCATCTATCCCAACAATGGCTACGTATGACTCTCTCAAATTTATCTCTCTCTATTCGCAAAAGAAAGTCATCATCTCTACCGATTTTCACTTGTTTCATTGTCTCATCCGTGAATGTATGTCCTACGTTTTTCTTATCCCAAAGAATTGGATCATTCTTCACATGAATAATTTTTTTGTTACTTCCTTGGGGTAATGGTTGAGCTATGGGTTTGATTTTCTTGCCTATAATTTTGTACTTTGTTTCAATTAAGGCATCATGTGTTTGGTTAAATTTTGAGCACTTGTCAACATTGAGAGCTTACTCTTGGATTAGAGGATACTCATCAAGCGAAGAAAGAAGAATAATGTGGGAATTAGAATTTTGGTGAAAACATAACTCCAACTCCTTGAGAGTACAGAAACAATGAGATGTCTCAATCACATGCTCAATGTTCTCATCATGTTCCATGATTTTGTTGGTTTTATAACGGTTTTGGGATTTCTGGATAAAAGACTCAATTGACTCTTATGAAGGAAATCTTATCTAGAATGTGGGAAAAAAAGTGACAAACTATTGCACAAGCTGATTGGCTGTGAGATGTCAAACCAATATCCACTATTGTCTTGCTCAACAATGGATTCTATCTGAACTTCTAATCGTCTGTAGCTCCAAACATGAGTCGAGGTGCACAATCACTACAATCTTGCTCATGACCCTAAGTAACAATAGGTTTCTTTCTAATTGACAATCGATTCCTACGATGATTCACTCCTACCATCATGACTTGAAGTGATTGCATTCCATCCTTAGACTTAATTCTAGCATAGGTAGACCCATCATCCATGTCTTTAGTGTCCCTACGGCTCTCACAAATAAAGGGCTGACCTAAGAGAACTTCATAGGAGCAATTATCTTGAATAAAAAAGTGAAAATCTTATGTGATTCCTCCTATGAATATGGGCACACTAGCACAAGCTCCATACAAGGTACCTACACCATTATCTGTAGTTCTCATATGCCATTCACAATCTTTATCTATGGGCCATTGAAATTTATCATAGATTTCTCTTGAAATCACACTGATTTAAGATCCAAAATCTACTAATGAATTTACAATTATAGCATTCTTATCATTGCCTATTTTAACATGCATCTCTGATGTACCTCTAGACCAAAATTTTCTTTTAAAGTGACTTTCAGGATTGTTTTCATGATTTTCATGGTCCAATTGAATAGGTCCTAAGAAATTTTTATTAACATTTACTTCATCAGCATCAAGGTCTTCTTCATCAGATTCATCAAAGTTTAAGGGTTCATTCATAGTTCGATCTTGATCTAGAGAATCTTGCATCTCAGTATCTAAATTAAGCAAAAACCTCTTCCTTTTAATTCGACCGATAAAGTTATCTTTAAAAATAGGCTTTACAATAGAGAAAACTTGTTCTAAAGACATAGTCACTTGACTCTTTAGCAAAATGTCATCTAAAATCTCCATAGGATCTATTTTCTCTCAATTTTTGAAATCAAGATGCCTTTAGGTTTTCTCTTTGGTTTCTTTTGTTTTTGCTTTAGGATCTTGTTTTTGTTCATGTTCTTGTGTTTGGTCTTGAGTTTGTTTTGATTGTTCTTGTTTCTCTAAAGGCTTTGGTTCTATTTTTTCCTGCTTTGTCTTCTTACCTTTTTGTTTCTCCTCTTGTTTTTGTTCATGGAGTTGTGATTCTTGTTTGTTATCCTTGGGTTGTGATATTTCCCCTTGCTCTATGATGGTTTCTCAACAAAAATATTATTGATTGAAACAATATTTGTTTGTGGGGATGGGAAGGGACTAAGTGCATCGACTACAACATTAGCTTTGCTAGGTTGATATTGAATCATAGGCTGAAAGTTTTGTATGAATGAAGCCCATTTAATGTGTCAATCAGAATTCAATGGTTGCTTTAATAAATTCTTAATAGCTTGTTGGTCTATTTTGATTATGATTTCTGAACCGATAAGGTAATGTTTCCAAATTTAAAGCATGCATAACAGCAAAAATTTCCTTATCATATGTACGATAATTCTTTTCTGAAGGTTTACGTTTCCTACTTTCAAATGCAGTAGGATTGTCATTTTGCATTAATACAACACCTATACCTAAACCACTAGCATCTGTAACTACATGGAAAGGTTGTGCAAAATCTGGTAATTGCAAAACAGGTGCATGAGAAAGTGCATGTTTGAGTATTTCAAAAGATTGTTGTTGTGCTAATCCCCATGCAAATTTTAACTTTTTCTTCAATAATAATGTGAGTGGAAGTGCTAAATAAGAAAAGCCTTTTACAAACTTTCAATAAAAACTAGTTAGCCCAAGAAAAGAGTGTACATCATTCATAGATTGAGGTACAGACCATTCTTTAATTACTTTAATTTTCTTTGGATCTACATGAACACCTTGACTAGAGACAATATGGCCTAAATATTCTAATTCCTTTTGGAAGAAATAAATCTTATTAGGTTGCATAAACTTTGTTTTTGCATAACAAATTGAAAACTGTTGCTAAATGCTTTTCATGGTCATTGTCATTCTCACTATAGACAAGTATATCATCAAAGAAAACAAGAACAAAAGCTTGGTAATCAAGAAAAATGCTATTCTTCATAAATGCAAATGTAACAAGTGCATTGGTGAGTCCAAAAGGCATTATCATGAATTCAAAGTGACTAGTTTGAGTTCTAAAGGTAGTCTTATAAATGTTTTTTTGTGTCATTCTTATCTGATGATACCCAGATTTAAGATCAATTTTGCTAAAAGCACGTGCTCCACGAAGTTTATCTAACAAATCATCTATCCTAAGAATACGATATCTATTTTTAATTGTGATCTTATTGAGCACTCTATAGTCAATGCACATCCTATAAGTCTTGTTCTTCTTCTCTAATAAAAGAGTAGGTGCTCCAAAGGGAGAAGAACTAGGTGTTATTAGTCCTTTATGGAGTAAAGCCTTAACTTGGTTAGCTATTTCTTGTTGATGTAAAGGTCCATGCCTATAAGGTGCTTTATGGGGAGGAGAACTACCAGGCATTAAGTCTATACTATGGTCAAGTGATCCCCTAGAAGGTGGTAGTTTAGAAGGAAAATTAGCCATAAAACAATCCTTATAGAACTCCATAAATGATTTATGTGCATCAGGAAGTTTATGTGTATAATCAACTATATTATGAAAAATAAAATTCATGAATTGTAGCCTTTCCTAAATGCACATTTGACTTGAGTATGAATAATTAGTGGAAATGGTTGGAAGTCATGCATTGTAGTCAAACAAATATCTTGATTGTTAAACTTAAAACTCATGGTGTGTGTATGATAATCAATGCATGGATTATAATGATGATGAAAAGGGAATCCAATTATAGCATCATAGGACTGTAAAGGAGCAATTAAGAATGTGTGTTCATCTATGTTGAGCCTATACAAATCTAAACGTTATGCACTTCACTTATAACATTTTATCTATTTCCTTGAAATGCAGCCTTAACTTTATACATAGAAGGAAGTGGGTTTAATTGGAGATCTTTCACTAGTGTATGAGAAATAAAGTCATAACAACTACCATCATCATGTAAAATATTAACAACTTTACCATTAATACTACCTTGCATGCAAAGAAAAGAATGAATAGAAATTCCATTACCGAAGGTACTTAGATCTTGTTCCAATGCTTCTTTGGTCCAATTAGGTTGAATGTCTTCAAGAACCACCTCCATGTTGTGTACTTGAGCTCCAACAGGCTTCGTGTCATTGGTTTGGAACCTACATTTGGCTTTAGTATGATCAAACTTACCACAATGCCAACAAGTGATACGGGGCCTCTTTTGTTGAGCATCCATCATTGTAGTTTGAAGGATTGGAGGTTTTGTTTCTTGTAGGGGAGTGGCCTTGGATACTGGTGAGAAGTTGGATTGAGGAGGGCACTAAAAAGTAGGTTGGCATTGAAAAGTAGGTGGGCACTAAAAGTAGGAGAAGAAAAAGTAGAAAAAGGATGCTTGAAGGGAAATATGGGCTTGATTGGTTGTGGTTGTTGACGTGTTTGTTGTAAGCGAATGGAGTTGGTGATGGATTAAAACTCTTTCTTCGCATCATGTGCAAACAAAATAGCTTCATAGATATTCATGGGGATAGGTGTTGAGCTTATCTTGGATTCCCATCTCCAAAGGATCTTCATATGTTCGTTGCAAGGTATCTTTAGTAATCATTTCAAGCAAACGAATACGTAATAGTCATTGCCAAAAACGCTCAGTATAAGTAGACACGGTATCCCCATCTTTCCATCCAAACATTGTCCATGATCGACATGCATGTAAGTGGAACTGAGGAGGAAGGAAAGACTCCTTGATCTTTATAAATAGATAAGTAAATAAATAAAATAGAGTATTTAAATAAATAAATAAACAAACAAATAAATAAACAACGTGAAGAGAGTGTTAAAATTTATGTTAATTATCCATTAAAAGGAATGGGGTATCCAAAAGATAAAATAGTGTAGTGGATAAAGCTTATCTCTTGGAAGTATGAGGTTCTGGGTTTAAATCCCCTACATGCTAAATAAGGAACTAAGTAGGCTAACTAGGGAAATAACTAAGCCTTTATTGCCACTCGTGTTAGAATTGGTTCACGTGTAGCCAATGGCTGCCAACAAATCCAAAGTGAACCAAGGTGAACCAAAGTGAACCAAGGTGACCAAAGTGAACCAAGGTGACCAAAGTGAACCAAGAGAACCATGAGTGCAAGAGAAGCCAAAAATGCCAAAGTTATGCCATAGTTCTATGCCTTAGTTGATGCCCTGGAGTAGAACAAAGGAGTAATGGAATTGATGAATGAACTTGATAAATGAATTCGATAAATGAATTTGATAACTAAATTTGATAACGGAACCGAACTCGAACAATGAACAGTGAGCACAATGGGTATAGGGGGTACAGTGTGGCAGTGTGATAGGGGGTATAGTGTGACACTGTGACAATGAGTAGGGAGTACAGTGTGATAGTGAGCATAGGGGTACAGTGTGACTATGCAATAGTGAGCATAGGGGTTACAGTGTGGCAGTGCACAGTACCAAATTTGAAAAAAAACAAAAAAACTAACTAGCGAACCAAAACAAGCAAACTTGATAAACGAAAACTTGGACCGGACGATTGAAACAATTGCTGACTAATGAGTAGATGCCACGAATAGTGATCGGACACCGATATGTACACTCCACAGATGTTTCTTGGCTATGATACCACTATTGAACTTCGGATCCTGTAGATGCACGTACGCAAAGGATAGTACAGAAATGAAGTCACACAAAAGTACTCAGAGAATAGAAAGAGACAAGAGACTTGACACCAGATTGAGTACAATCTTCCCCCACATACTGTGATGGACGAGTCTATCATAGCATGTATATTTATAGGTATTTTTCATTATGTCCTGAATAAAAGATACATGAGGGTGGTGCTTCAAAAAGCGTGATTTTTCTATATTTAAAAAATCATGATTTTCTAATTTTACACAAAGATCGCTTTCTAAAGGGATCTATTATTTTACAAAAATAACTAAAAAATACTATCTTGTAAAAATACTATCTTCTAAAAATAACTATCTTCTAAATATTCTTCTAAATATCTCCAAAAACATTTGAATAATTACATGCGCATTCACACCCTCATGAATGGTCACCTGCTAAATCAAAACACAAAACACATTAAAAACCTCAAGGCATTAAAATCCATTTAACAATCCATTATTCCATAAATTATAACACTCATAAATTGGAACTTGTTCATAGTAATGTTTGTGATCCTATGCATACACCTTCTTTTCGGAATTATCTTCACTCGTGGCTTTTATTGATGATCTCTCTAGGCATGCATGGATGTACCTATTGAAAGAAAAGTTTGAAGTGTTTATGCGCTTCAAATGGTTTTTTATTATAGTTGAAAATCTGTCAGTATTCAATTGGGCATCCTTCATTCTGATCGAAAGGGGGAATACATGTGTTTTGATATTAATGCATTTTTGGCTGATCATGGGATAAAATATCAGTGTACAATGCCATGTAAACCTCAACAAAATGGAGTTTCAGAAACAAAGAATAGGTGACTCATGGAGATGGCAAGGTGTATGGTCAAAAGTCAAGCTTTACCACATAGCTTCTAGCTTGAGCCTATTATGTGTGCAACATATTTACTTAATTGGTGTCCCACTAAAGCACTACAATGAATCACTCTATAAGTCTTGAAATGGTTGCAAGCCATCTCTTGCTGATCTATCCAAAGAATGATGCAAATGCCCAAATCTGACATCTCAAAAGAGGCATCCAAATCAATCTTAAATTCAGCAATATTCTCCTCATTAAGATAGTGAGCAGCATCATCAACATACACAACAATGATTAGAAGTACATCATCTAAATGCTTAAAATATAAGGTGATTTTTATTGAAGGTCTCCAAAACATGTGCAATCAAGTAGGCATGTATCTTTTCATACCAAGCACGTGTTGCTTGCTTCAAACCATATCAGTCCTTTTTCAACCTGCATAATTTTTCATTCCCTTTCTGCACAAAACCACGGGGCTGCAGTACATAAACCTCTTCATGTAAGTCACAATTAAGAAATGCAGATTTGATGTCCAAATGATTTACATTCCAACCTTGATGAGCTACAAGTGCACTGATTCTAAGAATGGTGGTCATTCGACAAGTGGACGCAAAGGTCTCATCAAAATCAATCCCTCTTTCTTGATCATAAACTTTTGAAACAAGCCTAGCCTTATACCTTTCAAGTGTTCCATCAAGCTTACATTTAAGGTTTTATTCCCATTTATTGCGAATGGCCTTTTTTCTTGGAATAAAATCACATAAAGACTAGGTACCCTTCTTCATAATAGCATCATATTCTAATTGCATAGCAACCATCCAATTTTTTGAAGTTTTTGATTCATCAAAAGAAACATGTTGATTCTTCATCACAAAGACTAGAGGAAGCCATAGCATAACAATCTAATGCAAAGGAAGCACTATGAGAGCCTAAAAAATTATGATATGAGAGAGGTACATTTAATTTGCTATCTCTCAAAGTCTGCACTAACCATTTGGCGTAGTTTTTTCCTAGTTCATATCAATCCTCTCATCAACAAGTGCATGATGTAATTCTACATTAGAAATGGAAGGATTTGCATCATTATGTGTGTTGGAGCAAGTCTACGACAAGCCTTAGTATTGCCTTGAGTCTACAAAGGCCATAGGAGAAGCCTTAAAGTGAAGACAATGTATGAAGATTAAAGAGTTCACTTGTGAACTATCTCTTGTAATTACTTGAACATTTACTTGATGTAAAAGTGAGAAATCAAAAGTGGTTGAATCCACTTGATGATTAGGCAAAGAAAACCCCATGAGCTCGTAATTGAGTTACTTAGAATCTATCACTAGAAATAAGGGAAAGTGATTTAGGTGAGCTCCTATTCAAATTCAAAATTTAGCTCCAACTCTCACTATATATACATATACTTTTTAGTCACGAGATGAGAGCCTCAATCTTTAGAGCTTATTGCAAGATCAGTGTGTGATCTGAAGGAACACATACGTACTAGTAAGTCATTGTACTTTTCACTCAATATAAAATTGATTACATGATCATTTATTGCCATATTGTCAAGTATGTTTGTATGTACTGCTCTCTATCACAATCTCTCAGTTTTTCAGAACAGATTTCTCTCAGCATGGTTCATCTTTTTCAGAGCTTTAACTTGGTATTGGTAGATTCCTAAGTATAATATCATATTCTAGATTTTGATCTCAATTGGATCTTTGTGATGTGAGCAATGAACATTTAAGCTTCACTGTGTATAGATGTCTACTACTTATTGAAAAGTTGGGTTGACATAAGTGATTTGGAAAGTTCAATTCTCATCATATGGTTCATCATTCTTCTTAATTAGACTCCTTTAAAAGTTCTCTGGCCAATTTTGAATAGCAAAGGATTAATGAGTAAAACACTGAGTGTCACAATTCAAAAATAGAAGGTTTTAGCTAGTTTACTTTTAGTCAAACTTGTATGTCTTGATTCAGCTTTTTGCAAGTGATCTTCCAAGGTACATAGGGTCTCAAATATACTTATTGGCAAGATAAAATGACCCACAACACATCTTTGGAGTTTATTTGGCTGGTGTAGTGTAAGTATTTTGCAGCACCACTTCATCTTCAGGAACATATCAATCCATCTCTTCACAGTGGTATCAGAGCAAGTATGGCAGATGGATTCCCTTCATCAATTGACAAATTGGATAGAGGTAATTACTTTGCTTGGTCATTAAGGATGGAAGCTTATCTTCAAGGCAGAAATCTATATCGCTATGTGGCTAGAGATGAAGTTATGCCTACATTCAAAAACAAGAGTCAACCAACACATGAAGAGTAGGAGAGACTAAGTACATGGTGTTCCAAAGATGCATTAGCAAGGTCTTTAAAAATCTTCGCACCTCTATCTCTGACTTTTTTACCTCACATCAGAAGTTTTAAAACATCTTAGGAAGTGTGGAATGCACTTGAAGCCTTCTTCTCTTCAAGTACTAAAGCTAGAAAGCATCAACTATGGTTGGACTTCACAACCCTCAAGAAAGCTCCCAAGCAGAATGTGAACTGACTTTGTCACAAAAATCAAGGACATAGCTGACACGTTAGGAAGTATTGGAGAAATAATAGATGAGGAGTAGACTGTAAGGCAAGTCATCAATGATATAAAGGTAGATGACAAGTGGGAATCTTTCATCATAGCAATGGATTTGTACATGGATATGCATGTACCAGACTTCAACACTCTAATAGGACAATTACTCACTCAAAACTCATGAAAAATGGAGAAGGCTCCAAAGGTAATCAATCTTTAGATTTATACACTGATAAAAGAAAGACTAAAGATAATAAAGGGAAGGCAAAGAAGCTAGATGATGAAGCAGGTATGCATCAAGTTAACTATGCAGGTAGAGGAAGACATGGCAGAGGTAGAGGAAGAGGAGGTAGACAAGGCAGGGGGAGATCTCAAGACCCTAATCTTTGTTCTATTTGTGGACTAACAAATAATACAACTAAAAAATGTTTTAAAAATTCCAGGAATCAAAGAGGCAGAGGATACAATAGAGAAGGGTATGGCTACTCTAGAGGAAGATTCAACAATGGCTATCATAACAACTACAATCACACAACCTATCAAGGAAGCTACAAAGTAAGAAGAGATTTCAACAATTACACATAGGACTCAAATCAAGAAGACTCATTATTAATCATGAACATGGCAATACCACAAGGTAAATATGATGAGCATGTTTTCTACATATATTCAGGTTGTTTTAATCATGTGGCAGCATATGTTGAGGATCCAAGCCAAGGATTCAAAAGAATTGCAAAGGGAGAAAAAACAGGTAGATTATTCACATTTGAGTTGCAAGACACAAGGAACATAGCTCTTTTCAATTATGGTAATCAAACACTCACAGAATTGGAGGTATGGCACAAGACGCTAGCACATATTGGTGAAAGATCACTAAAGCAAATACGTAGAGACCAAAGTGTACTTGGATTCCCTAATTTGTCAAAACAACATATTATTTATAAATGCAGTGCATGTCAATTTTGAAAGTCTCATAGGTTACCCTTCGTGAAGAAAGGGTATATGCATGGAGACCTCTTGGAATTGGTCCACACAGATGTATGGGGACCTAGCAAAGATGCTTCACTCTCCAGATCAAGGTATTATGTCTCGTTTATTGATGATTGCAGTAGGTAGACTATCTTATTCTTTATGAAACACAAAGATGAAGGTTTTTCATGCTTCAAAAGATATTTAGCTCTTGTGGAGAATCAGAGAGGTAAATCACTAAAGAGGCTAAGGTCAGATGGAGTGGGAGAAAACTTCTCCCATGAATTTGATTCTTTCCTTCAAGAAAGAGGAATCAAAAGAGAGGTAACTACAAGGTACAATCTTGAGCAAAATGGAGTGGTAGAGAGGAGGAACATGACAATTGTTGAAGCTGCAAGGTCTATGTTAAATGAAAAGCATCTACCTAATTATCTATGGGCTGAGGCTGTATCCATAGCTACCTATTTGATTAACAGGTTGCCTTCAAAATCCCTTGATGGGTGACACAATATGAAGCTTGGAATGGAAGAAGACCAAGCCTAGATCATTGCAAAATTTTTGGTTCTATTGCTTATGTTCATATTCCTTCACAGTTTAGAGGAAAGATGGATCCAAAAGAAGAAACGTGTGTATTCATAGGATGTGACAACAATGAAAAGGGCTACAAACTATACAACCGTACCAACAAAGGATTCTTGGTGAGCAGAGATGTATTATTTGATGAGAACAATTCATGGTATGAGGATTCATGCAGGAAGGTAAATTTGCCATATAATCTTGAAAATTATTTTCCAAAGCTTGTTAAAGAAAATTAAGCTAAGATTGAAGAGCAAGACACCTTAGAAGATGATGAAGAATCTTAGATGGAAACGATCAAGGCATGGAAGTCAAAAGGTAAAGCAAAATTGCAAGAATTTGGAGAAGAGGCAAAATCATCCTCAGATCCTTTTGATATTCGTGAAGCATCCAACTGAAGAGGAAAGAGTAGAATATCCACTCCCTTTGGTTCGTGGATCGCATATGTCTTCAAGAAGTGCTTCGTTGATGATGCTCGATGAAGAACAGTCCACTTTCACCCTCTGTTGTAGAAAGGAAATAATTCCAAAGTATGGCTTGCAGCCACTCTCTGGATAGAGCTCTAAGAAAAGCTTTCTAATCAGCCAAAGATCTCTTAATTTGGACAAGAATTGACCAAGTTATGGCCAATTTGGTGAAGCTTGGTAGCTCAAAATCTGAGAAATTTGCTTCAACTATGTAGTTCTTCAAAAAAAATTCGATCTTCTTCTCTGAGAGCCGCGCGTGCAGCTGTTGCTATATCCCATATGTGCTCCAAAAACTCTTAGAGGTGCCTTTTTATAAAGGAGCTTCTTCTTGTGTCTTTCAACAACCAACAAGTAAGAGAAAGCCTCTCTCTCCCTCTCTCCTCGTGGGCGGCCAAGAGGCGCTCGAGTGGCTGTGTGCTCACAATGCAGGTGTTGGTGGTCTCTCTCTCCCTCTCTCGTCGTGGGCGGCCCAGAGGTGCCTGCATTGATGTGCTCTCCTTTTGCTACAGTGCCTCCACGGATCGAAGAAACGCCCCCACTCTCCTCCTCCTCGAACCACGACCCCCCAGAAAAAAACATGCACGAATGACCCTCCTAACTCCACGCAAGGATTTCTTCTAAATTTAGCTCAAAAAACCTGCTCTGATACCAAGTGTGAGGCTCCCCTCAAAAGAAGACATGCGAATGATGTGTGTGCCACTCTCCTCCCATCCATTTATATCCTCGTGTATCTAAAATAGTAGTGATCTGAATGATCTAGCATCGCCATGTCGCCAGCATGCAACACTCATCCCCACTAACCATCAAATACCTTAGGATATACCCCTGAGCTTAGGACCTTGGCTAACTAGACCTTGTCCCACACACACACGGAATGGTCTCATTAGACCAATGTCTGACATTCACAATGTGGAGCCTATAAAGGCTAAGAAATGTCCTCATTTGGACAAGGACTTGACTATCCACATGTAAAAAGAGGTAGCAAAGTGCCATACATATCTCTAGATCAAAGTGAAGTCTCCTTTGTACGTGAAAGTAATGGTTGAATTGCATCTTCCACAAAAATAACATGGCTAACCAAAAAAACATTTAATCTCTAGACGATACAGACAATATCCTTTACTTTCGAAATTGTTCCCAAATATATTTCACTACTTTATCATCGAGTTTCCTATGTTGTTGTTTAGGCCCTAATGCATATACTAGATAGCCAAAGACATGGAAATGAGCAAGAGATGTCTTACGACCATGCCAAGCCTCATATGGAGTTATAGATTTTAGTTCTTTGGTGGGACACTTGTTGTGTACATATCCTACACACATAAGATCCTCAAGCCAAAAGTTATGTGGTAAAGTCTAACTTTTGACCATACACCTCGCCATCTCCATGAGAGACCTATTCTTTCTTTCAATAGCTCCATTTTTTTGAGATGCGTACAACAATGTACACTAATTTTTTATCCCACGCTCAGCGAGAAATGCATTAAGATTAGAAGACATGAATTCCCCCCCTTGATCAAAATAGAGGGTGCCCAATTTACATGCACACATATTTTGAGCCAAAAGCTGAAATTGTTTGAGGCACATAAACACTTCAGACTTTGCTTTGAATGGATACACCCATGCATGCCTGGATAAATCATCAATAAAAGTCACTAAATAAAAGTAGCTCCCAAAATAAGGTGTTTTCATAAGACCATAGAAATCACTATGAAAAAGTTGGAAACCTTGAGTAGCTTGAAGTGAACCATCTTGTAGGGAGGAATGCTACAATTTGCACAAAAAATAGCCTTCACAACCATGTTTACAAGGTGCCTCAAGCTTGGGAAGAGAAGACACCATTTCATATGTCTACAAGCATAGCAAACTAGCAAACTTCAGTAAACCAGAGCGTGCATGCCAAAGCTTTGCATGTGAGATAGCCTAAGAATCTTCAAGAGGTCATGCAAAATCATTCACAATTTTCACATAGTCTATGAGCTTATACAGCCCATGACATAAAATGCCAAAAGCAATAATAACATTGCCATTTGAGAGATCATGATATGTACATCTGGTATCAACAAATTTGACAACCAAGCCAATGTTGGCTAATGCTGAACTTGATAGCAGATTTTTCTTGATCCCTGGTGCATACATAGCATCTGATAATGTAAAAGAACTACCATCAATAGTAGTGAGAATGATCTTAACAACTCCCATTATAGGATAAGAAGAGTTTTTAGTGCATGTGACAATATTCTCTATAGGGGTAGGCTCAAGTGAACTAAAGAAACTGCGATGCAAGGTAATATGTTTGGTTTCCCAACTATCAAATTACCAAACATCTGATTCTACTACAAACATATACTGCTCATGAGAAGATGGTTCATAGCTTCATATAGTAGTAAATGTCCATTCTTCATTCTCAACAAGATTAGCAAACTCTATTTTAGGGGTAGAGGCCTTTGCAGCAATCGTTCTAGCCTTTTTCCTTTTTTTGTCCCTTTTGTAGCGCCTTTTTACAACTCTTTATGACATTATCATTTCCCTTGCAATACTAACAAAAATTTTTCTCTTTTTCTCTTTTATTCTCATCTTTTTCTTTCTTCTTTAATTATGCAACATTAGAAGATTTTTGCTTACTAGTAGATGAGCTCCATTTACCTTTTCCCTTCTGACTAGCTAGGAAATCTTGATCTACAACACACACAATGGTCATGTTTTATGTGGATTGATCTTAATGCAACAAAATAGAGACTAACTCCTCAAATCTTAAGGCCATTAAGAAAAGTCTGCACAAGTGAACTATCTAGTGAGACTTCATTACCAAAAATCAATTGCTCCTTCAAATCTTTGATCATTTTCAACAAATTATTCATAGAATCTCCTTTATTCATATGCTCACTCTCCAACTATTTTTAGAGGCAATCAAGATGAGCCTAGTTTCTTGCTTGATATAATGTGGTAAGTGTATGCCAAGCATCTTTTCTTTTTGCAAGAGTGAATGTGAGGGATAATGGTGATTTTGATAGAAGCGGCTATCAATGCATGCACCTGAGCATTTATCATTCCAACAAATTTTTGCAATAATAGGTGCAATAGGGACTGCAATTGGAAAAGGAATTCGAAGATCATCATCTTCAATGCCATCCACATCACCTTCAATAATTGTATTTATGGGTATAGTAGGACATTTTTCAAAACCATACACAATATTCCACAGTCCTATTGCTACCAATACGTGATGCATCGTATATGCCCACAATGGGTTATTAGTACCCATCCAACCTATCCTCGAAAGCCAAGATACGAAATACATCATTGATTCTAGACATGGCCACTAACTAAATAGCCTACTTTAGAAAATTGAGTGTATCTCAAAGAGTTGAACAAAACCACCCTATCAAGCTTTGTTAAACCTATAACAAAATTTAACAAAATTTAAGGTACTTGTATTGGCAAACCAAAATTGTATATATGTTTGGCACAAAAGGACAAACTTTATTGCACAACCATTGTGACAGTGCATTCAGATGTTGAAATGAGCTTAGATCAAAATTTGGATGCCACAAAGCAAAGCAATATTGAACTCTTAATTGCCCTGAGTATGCTCACCAATTTTCATATGATTCTGATATTGTGATTGGAGGTTTGTTTACAATGCCTTAGATGAATCTATGACCTGCTCTAATACCAATCGTTAGAGTCAAAGCAATTGTTAGAAAAACTCTCTTATATGGAGAGATCGATTAAAAATATTGGCTCCAGTCAAACCTATTCCTCCTAGCTAATTATGTCCTTGGGTTGTATAGCAACCCTCTTAGGGTGGTTGGCACATAGGTTAGAATCCTAAAACATGGATACCAAATATGCTTTTGCTACCTCTTGTAAAGCTTCTAAAGATAGAGCTCGGATCCTTAAACCCACACAATATCTTTCTAGCTTCTCTTCAACCACCCTTCCAAAGGTCTCTATCGTATAATTCATGGGTATGGGAGGACACAACCATGAATTTAGATTGTTTGGATCCACTTTTGACAAGAACCCATCGAGATATTTTCAACTTCTAAGAATGATCAAGGATTTCTTTGAGTTCACAACCACTCCATTATGAAGAATGGTTGTGTTCCAAAAAAGGGACAAGTTTCTTCTATCTTCCAATGTTTAAAGTCAAAGTTCCAAGGCATTGAAGGAATGAGATTATAAAACATATTTTTTCTTGCTCATTACAATTTGCTGGTTTACATCATTTTCATGTAAATGTACCTAAAATTTTGTTCTTTTATTTTTGTCTCAAGAAAGATGTTAGTAATTCACTTTTATTAGTGCATCATAATTTTAACTTTGGGATACTATGATGATGTTACAAAAAGAAGGGTTTGATAATTTCAATGAGAATGGTTTTCAATGTTCGCCACTATTGATTAGTTGGCAATTGAGAACTTGAGGCATGGACTAGGGGTCAAGTCTCAAGAAACCCATATTGGAATCCCTAATATATATATATATATATATATATGTATATATATATATATATATGTATGTATGTATGTATGTATGTATATGTATGTATATATATGTGTGTGTATGTATATGTATGTATATATATATATGTGTGTGTGTGTGTGTGTATATATATATATATATATATATATATATATATATATATATATATATATATATATATATATATATATGTATATATATGTGTGTGTGTGTGTGTGTGTATATATATATATATATATATATATATATATATATATATATATATATATATATATATATATATATATATATATATATATAAACTAGTTAGAAACATTTTAGAACTCCTTTTCAATGAATACGTTTAGGTTAATGATGTATTATTTGACACATGTAGCCCGAACCTAACGACTTTAGATTTAACCTTGTATGACGAGATATCATTTCTTTTGAGATACTCGATTTATTTTCAAGCACAACATTGCACATTACCACGTTCTTTGAAATCATTTAAGAACTAACTTTATTTGGAGAAGGAAGAGGCAAAGCAAAACTTCATGAATTTGAGTATCAATGGTGTAAAGCATTTCCCTTATGAGATTAGGATCTTGGAAGAAAGCACATATATAACACAAAGAACTTCTAGTCAACCTCTAGACAACCTATGAAACCACTTGCTTGTGATTTATGGGAGACAATGGATCTTTTGTTAGGCCGAATTTATTTACATGAGAGTGTTGAGGACACTTATCAAGTTTTTGAGGGTGAGAGGGTTAAAGAAATATACATGCTGATTTTTGAAAATCAATTGTGAAATTTTTGTAACATGTTGATATATGTACATTATTGTATAAACTATATAAAGAACGTTGTACAAGGTAATTTCTAGTAATTATTTAGTTTTATTTACATTCACGTGATGCATAATGTCTATGTAGTTAGAACTTAATGACTTTAGTTTGACTTGGTATGAAGAGACTTCATTTCTTTTGAGATACTTGATTTATTTTCAAGCGGAGTATTACACATTACCACATTCCTTGAATGTATCCAAGAACGACCTTGCTTTGGAGAAGGAAGAGGAAAACTAAAATTTATAAAGATGAGTATCAATGGTGTAAACTAGTGCCCTTATCAAGAATGGTATCAGGTACTTTAAGAAGTACCTCTCTATACCTATCTGCGTATTCCTGAACTGATTGATTCTTCTGCTTGATGAAGAACCAGGTGTCTAGTGCTCTAGACCTTTCATCACGTGGTACAAAATTGTTATAAAATAGGATTTTAAATTAATCCCATATCATGGGCTCCTTATCCTGCTCTGTCTTATGCCACCACCTATGTGCGACGTCCATAAGGTTATAAGTGGCATGTTGAATCTTGTGCATATCATCAATGATATGACATAGGCGAAAACATTGTTCCCATTTGTTGAGCCACTGCTCAACCGCGTCAACAGTCCTAACACTAGTTGAGCCATGATATCTTAGCGGCTTAAGATCCTTAAGCTACCATCTGGCTTCTCTAACTAAGATGCTATCTCTAGGGACTTTCGAAGTTTGATGCTCATCTGGAGCATCTACCTCCATCTCTGGCAAATCAGAATTGAGCAGCTCTTCTTCCTTCTTGGAACCACGCATGTGTTCCAAGGTATCCTGAAGAGATCTCTCTAAGAATGAAATTCTATTGTTCATGGCTTGAATTGGATCAACCGGAGGTTCTTGCATAACATTATCTGTCCTAGCAGGTGATGATGGTTTGGATTCCATAATAGGACTAAAGGCAAGTAACTTTTCTTTTTGTTTTCTCCTTTTTTGTTTAATACACTAATCAATCGTATATACTAGTGGCAAGCGGAAAAAGAACCAATCAAAGCCTTTGCTTAACAGAAAAAGACAAGAAAAAGAAACTTTAATATGTTTCCTAAACTTCAATGCACATGCATGTTAATTTTTTTAGAAATTTCGACAGCCGAACGGCATCACTTTAAATAAATAATTTTGTTAAGCGTCAAATCATCAGTGCCGACAGGCACGATCTATTTTATCTTCTCAACAAACACCTGCAATTGAAAATTTTCAAGTATGTTGTTGGGCTCTACAAGCCCTCAATCAATTTTCTTCTTTTGTCGATACCTGCCGATACTTACCACCAGCAAGAAAAGCTCAAGCACTTCTAGTCTCTCACACTCCTTCATCTTTTGCATACACTCTTCTATTCATTTTTCTTCTTAATGTCTACTCTCGACATGGCATCAGAACATGAGAACGAGGCATGCGGATAGTGTTCAGGCAACATTAGTCTTTCTCAAGTCAATGATAGAGAGAGGGATAGTGGGCCAAAAGAAAACTCACAAAGGCTCCTTCTTTCTACTAAAGCACAAGGACCTATCACGTGTAACAGAAGTTAAAAAAATAGCCAAACCAAGTTCATAGCATGTGGAACCCTTAAATTTATACATCTTATATTTAAGCATAATAGAGAGGGAGACACCTTACATATCTGCATCCTAAAATGGTTTTGTTATATCAACATCTTCTAGAACGAGCTATCAAATGAATATAGGAAGATGCATGGTGACTATAATGAAAGCTTGATACACGTACCATCTCTATAGGTATCAAAGATCACTCTTTTTGTAATTGTCATTTTCTAAGAAATATATTTTAGTTTCCAAATTTCTTTCTAGGATGTAAAAATGGAATTTGCTTTAAAAGATATATGAAATATGTACCGATTTTGCCTTTTATTCATTCTCAAAAGAATTTATCATTTTGGTTTTTGTTCATTCTCAAAAGAATTTTCTTTTGGCTTTTTTTTCATTCTGAAAAGAATTTATGATTTTGGTTTTTGTTCATTCTCAAAGACATTTATCATTTTGGTGTTTGAGAATTTCTCATTTTGGTTTTTGTTCATTCTCAAAAACATTTATCATTTTTCTTTTTGTTCTTTCTCAAAAGAATTGATATTTTTGGTTATTTTCATGTAAAGCTCAAAATAAATTCAATGTGCAAAGTATAGATTCTTCTTTGTAAAGCTCAAAATTCAAGTCAATAGATCCATAATATATGAACCTCATGGATAATTTCAACATCATTGCAAGTTCTTACACTAGAGCCTTCTTTCACATCCATAGTAGTATGCACCATTAAAGTCTATGTAGCACTTAAATATGTTATACGTCAATATAAAAATTAAGTGATTCAATGTAGATGAATAATCAAAGATATGAGACTTTATCGTTCACCTATATCTCGAAGAGATCAAAATATAATGATGTATTCTAATTCTCCTTCACTTGCCTTCCTCATACATGCTACATATTTAATTCTTGAGCCATTTGATCAGATAGAAGTTTGGGCATTTCCGATTAATCGTCAAGAACCTAAAACCTAAACCAAAAACCCTAAACCCCAAAACCTAAACGCTAAACCCTTTACCCTAAACCTTCAACCCTGAACCCTAAACCCTAAACCCTAACCCCTAAAGCCTAACAAGTATACCCTAAACGCTTATTCCTAAACCCTTAACCCTAAAACCCAAACCCTAAATCCTAAACCCTAAGCCCTAAACCCTAAATCCTAAATCCTAGATCCTAAACCATTAACCCTAAATCCTAAATCCCAAACCCTAAACCCTAGATACAAAACCCTAAGCCCTAAACCCTAAACCATAAATATTAAAACCTAAACCATAAATCCTAGACCCTAAACCCTTGATGCTAAACCCTAAACCCTAAACCCTAAACCTAAAACCCTAAACCATTAATCCTAACCCCTAAACCCAAAACTCAAAACCCTAAGCCCTAATTCTGTAACCCTAGAACCCTAAACTCTAAGCCCTAAGCACTAAACCCTTAATTCTAAACACCAAACCTAGAACCATTAAACCGAAACCCTAAACCCTTAACCCTAAACCCTAAACCCTAAATCCCAAACCCTAAACCCCAAACCCCAAATCCTAAACCCATAATGCTAAATTCATAACCCTAAACTCTAAAACGTATACCCCAAACCCTAAAACCTAAACCCTTAATCTTAGATCCTAAACCCTAAATCATAAACCCTCAATCTTAAACCCTAAACCCTAAACCCTTAAACCTAAATCATAAACCCTAAACCCTAGAGCATAAACCCTAAATTGTAAACCCTACATTCTAAACCCTAAAGCTTTATCCCTGAATCTTGAACCCTAGAACCCAAACCCAAAACCCTAATTCCTAATGGTAGATGTAGAGGCAAAGGAGGAAGCCAAGGTAGGGGGAGATCCCAAGACTCTAATTCATCCTCTGTTTGTGGATTAACTAATAATACAACTGAAAATTGCTCCAGGAATTCCAAGAATCAAAGAGGCAGAGGCTACAATAGAGGAAGTTATGGCTACTCAAGAGGAAGGTTCAACAATTAGCATGGCAACCATAACAATTACAAGCATTCAAACTATCAAGGAGGCAATCGAGAAAGAAGAGATTTCAATAACTACACAGAAGACTCAAATCAAGAGGACTCATTGCGAATCATGAATATGGCCATGCGAGAAGGTAAATATGATTAGCATGTTTTCTACATACACTCAGGTTGTTCCAATAATGAGCCAAGAAATGTGGACCTCCTACTAGATTTAGAAGATCCAAGGAACAAGCATGAGGTACAAACAGGAGATGATACAAGCCACCTTGTGTAGAAAATAGGAAATGTCAAAGCACTAGATGGAAACACCAACTTACTCAGTAAGCTACTGTATGTCCCTACTATTACAAAGAATTTGATAAGTGCTGGGCAGATAGTGGAGAAAGGGTCGCAAGTCAGGTTCACAAAAGTAGAAGCATTTGTTGAAGATCAAAGTTAAGGATTCAAGAGAATTGCAAAAGGTGAAAAGACAGGTAGACTGTTCACATTTGAATTACAAGACACTAGGAACATTGCTCTCTTTAACTATGGTAGTCAAACACTCAGAGAATTGCAAGTATGGCACAAAAGGTTAGTACATATTGGTGAAATATCATTAAAGCAAATTTTTAGGGACCAAAGTGTACTTGGACTCCCTAACTTGTCAAACCAACACATGATTTATAAGTGTAGTGCATGTCAATTTGGAAAGTCTCACAGGTTACCATTCATGAATAAAGGATATATGCATGGAGATCTCTTGGAGTTGGTTCATACATATGTATGGGGACCTACAAGGATGCTTCAATACCTAGATCAAAGTATCATGTCTAATTCATTGATGATTGCAGTAGCTGGGCTATATTATACTTTCTGAAACATAATTTTTTATCTCCCTATGGATATCGATATCTTTAATGTATTGTCCCCATATTCTATATCTAATTTGCATTAGCCAAACTACTTTGAAATAATACATGGTCATTTGAGCATGCATGATCGCGGTCATAATCAAGGAGAACTATACCTCAACCCATTCTTTCTTATTTTCTTTATGTCCATATGTTGTTTCCTCTAGTAAAATCTTTTGTAACATCTATATATCCACCTTCCAACTTAAGAATCAATGTATTCACCTAAATTTCTAACTATCTATCTATCTATCTAGACCCTAAACCCTAAATCCCTAAAACCTAAACCCTAAACCCTAAACCCAAAATCCTAATCTTTAAACCCTATACCCTAAACCATAAACCTTTAACCCTAGACCCTAAACCCTACACCCTAAACCCTAACCCCTAAACTATAAACCACAAAACCTAATCCCTTAATCCTAGACCTTGAATCCTAAGCCCTAAACCCTAAAGCCTAAACCCTAAATCCCAAACCGTGAACCCTAAACCCTAACCGATATACCCTAAACCCTAAACCCTAGACCTTAAACCCAAACCCTAGATGCTAAATCCTAATCCCTAAACCCTAAACCCTAAATCCTAGATCCTAAACCCTAGATCATAAATCCTAAATCCCAAACCGTTAACCCTTAACTCTAGATCCTAGACCCTAAACCTTAATCCTAAATTCTAAACCCTAAATCTTGAACCTAAAACCCTAACCCCTAAATCCTAAATCCTATATCCTAGACCCTAATCCTTAGATGTTAACCCTAAACCCTAAACCCTAAACCCTAAACCCTAAAACCTAAATCCTAAACCTTAAACCCTAAACCTTAAACCCTAAATACTTAATCCTAAACCCTAGACTCTAAACCCTAAACCCTAAACACTAAATCCTTAACCCTAGAACCCTAAACTCTAAGCCCTAAATGCTTAACCCTCAATCCTAAACCATTAATCCTAACCTTAAACCCTAAACTCTAAACCCTAAACCCTAAACCCTAAACACTAAATATTTAACCCTAGAACCCTAAACTCTAAGCCCTAAACCCTAAACCGTTAATCCTTAAAACCAAACCTTAAACCCTAAAACCTAAACCCTTAACCCTAAACCCTAAACTCTAAACCCTAAATTCTTAACCCTAAATCCCAAACACCAAATCCAAAACCCTAAACCCATAATGCTAAAATCTTAACCCTAAACCCTAAATCTTAGATCCTAAACCCTAAATCATAAACCCTCAATCTTAAACCCTAAACCCTAAACCCTTAAACCTAATTCATAAACCCTAAATCCTAGAGCCTAAATGCTAAACCTTAAACCCTACACTCTAAACCCTAAATCTTAATCGCTTAATCCTAAACCCTAAACCCCAAACCCAAAACCCTAAACCCTAATCCCTAAACCGAAACCCTAAACATAAAAATGCTTTTCCTATAATCTAAAACCACGAGCCCTTAAACCTAAATTCTTAACCCTAAACTCTACAACTTAAATCATAAACCATAAACCCTAAACCCTAGACCCTAAACTCTAAACTCTAAACTCTAAACTCTAAAGCCTAGATACTAATCTCTAAACCATAAGCCCTAAATCCTAAACACTAAACCCTAAACCCTGCATCCTACACCCTAAACCCTAAACCCTAAACCCTATGATCCAAAACTTAAAACCTTTTCCCTAAAATCAACCCAAAACACTAGACCCTTAACCCTAAACCCTAACACATAAATTTTAAACCCTACACCAGAAACCCAAAACCCTAAGCCCTAAACCATAAATCTAAACCCTAGACCCTAAACTTTGAACTCTTAAATCCTAAGCCCGAACACCTAAACCCTAAATCCCAAACCCTAAACCCGAAACCTCAAACCCTAAACCCTAAACTTCAAACCCTAAACCCTAGACCTCAAGCCCTAAGCCCTATACCCTAAACCCTAAATGCAAAGCATTAAACCTAAAATCTACCCAAATCCCAAAACCCTAAACCCTTAACCTTAAAACCAAAATCCTAAATCCTAATCCACCAATGATAAACCCTAAACCTTATATCCTAAAACCCTAAACCCTAACCGCTAAGCTCTCAACCCTAAAATCTGGAAACCTAATTGCTAACCCACAAATCTTGAACCCTAAACCCAAAACCGTAAACCCTAAAGTCTAAACTCTTTACCTTAAACCCTAAACCTTTTAGATGAATCTTGGCTTTGTACATTTACATGATCCTCCCATCAATAAAAATGAGGTTCACAAATTCAAGTATGTACTAGAACTTACTACATATAAGAATAAAATCAAAATAGTAGATCGATGTTGTCCATTTTAGAGTGGATTGATGTAATTCAATATATTTGTGAATCAAACGTCTTTATTTATGATGGTTTTAAATTTAAATATTATGTTAATATTATATAATGGTTTCTTTTAGTTGAAGTGGACTTCAAAAGTTAATCTGTGCAATGATATTATACAGAGTTTAATTCAAATGGTATGATGTGGATGATGTCGAATGATTTTTAATTGAGAAATTAAGATGTGTACTTATATTATAAGGATTCTGATTCAAATCTTATGAAGTGGAGTGTTGTGATGATATCCTATGATGAATGATCAAGTGTTATTATATTATTTGATGTATTGCAATTTTAAATATAAAAAAATGAATAATGAACCTGATCATGTTAGATCTCAAAGAATTTTAGATGATAAAAATACAATGTAAAATCTTTTCTATCTAAAATATTTTCAATAAAAAATATTATTATTCTAAAAGATTTTTTATCTAAAAACTTATTTATCTAAAATGTTTTCAATCTAAAATGTTTTCAATCTAAAACATTTTCAATCTAAAATGTCTTCAATCTAAAACATTTTTTATAGAAAATGTTCTCAATCCCAAACCTTTTCAATCTAAAACATTTTCAATCTAAAATGTTTTCAATCTAAAACCTTTTCAATCTAAAATATTTTCGATGAAAAAATATTCGATAAAAAGAATTTTAATTTAAAGCGCCTTTGATTGAAAAAATCTCCAAATTGTTGTGCAAAAACTATTCAGACTTGTCCGAATAAGCTGGTGTGGCATCCAATAACAATGGGTCATCAAAAAACTCCATAATTATTCACGAATAATCGAATCATCGAATAAGGAATAATGCAACTTAGATTGTGATCACACCTCTCTACTAAGATCACTGAACCAAGATATATCATCTTGTATTCATATGGTGTAAGCATATAATGTTTCAAGAAAAACCCAACATCATATAAAATCAAATGAAGAGCCATCCAATATTTTGGAAAATAACTCAGTAAAAACACATATATTTCTATAATGAAATCAAAATACTACCTCAAAAGTTTTAAGAAAAAGTAGGCTTTTATGATTAACAAAAGGCCCAATGTTCTCATACATATGAAAGTAATGATGATATGAGTTATCTAATTCATTTCCATTCGTATTCATATGAATGCATCTCCATTTTGTATCTAGCAGATACTCCATTTCACATTTCATCATATCTCATTGTATTTGGGTATCTTGCCATTTGCTTCTACCATTGAATTACTTCTCCTTCAACGGGAATCATCCGAGATGTGATGTACTTTTTAGAGCCTCCTACAACTCGATATAAGGAGGGCCTCTCCCCCACTTTGCACTTGAATAGAAGCTTAGAGAGCCTACTTCATGCTCTTGACAAGCTTATTTCCCGTCCATGTGAGTCTACCCATTTTCTATTCTACTCACTTTTAGTCTCTCACAATCTCTCATTTTGTGCGTACACTCTTCTATTCATGTTTCTTCTTAATTTCTACTCTCTACATGGTATCAGAACATGAGAACGAGGCATGGGGATAGTGTTCAAGCAACATTAGTCTTTCTCAAGTCAATGAGAGAGAGAGGGATAGTGGGCCAAAAGAAAACTCACAAAGGCTCCTTCTTTCTACTAAAGCACAAGGACCTATCACTTGTAACAGAAGTTAAAAAAAGAGCCAAAGCAAGTTCAGAGCATGTGGAACCCCAAAATTTATACAACTTATTTTTTAGCATAGTAGAGAGGGAGACCCTAAACCCTGAATCCCTAACCCTAAACCCTAAACTGTTTACACTAAACCTTCAACCCTAAACCCTAGACCCTAAACCCTAAACCCTAAAGCCTAGCCAATATACCCTAAACCCGAGACCTTAGACCCTAAAGCCTAAGCCCTAAAAAATATACTCTAAATCCTTAACCCTAAACCCTAAACCCTAAACCCTAAACCTGAAACCCCAAACCCTAGATTCTAAATCCTAAGCTCTAAACCCTAAAACCTAAATCCTAGATCCTAAACCCTGAACCCTAAATCCTAAATCACAAACTCTTAACCCTTAACCCTAGATCCTAGACCCTAACCCTTAACCCTAAATTCTAAACCATCAACCCTTAAGCCAAAACACTAACCCCTAAACCCTATATCCTGGACCCTAAACCCTAGATGCTAAACCCTAAATCCTAGATGCTAAACCCTAAACCCTAAACCCTAAAAACTAAACACTAACCCTAAGCCCTAAACCTTAAACCCTAAATAATTTACCCTAAATCGTAAACCATTAATCCTAACCCTAACTCGTGAACTCTTTACCCTAAACCCTAAATTGTAAGCCTTAAATCCTTAACCCTAGAACCCTACACTCTAAGCCCTAAACCCTAAAGCCTAAACACTAAACCCTAAATCCTAAACCCTAAACCCTAAACAATATACTCTAAACCCTAAACCCTAAACCCTAAACCCTAAATCCTAAACCTAAAACCCCAAACCCAAGATGCTAAATCCTAAGCCCTAAACCCTAAAACCCAAATCCTAGATCCTAACCCCTAAACCCTAAATTCTAAATCCCAAACCCTTAACCCTTAACCCCAGATCCTAGACCCTAACCCTTAACCCCAAATTCTAAACCCTAAACCTTGAACCTAAAACCCTAACCCCTAATTCCTAAACCCCTAACCCTATATCCTAGAACCTAAACCCAAGATGCTATACCCTAAACCCAAAACCCTAAGCCCTAAACCCTAAACCCTAAGCCCTAAACCTTAAACCCTAAATACTTAACCATAAATCCTAAACAAATAATCCTAACCCTAAACCTTAAACTTTAAACCCTAAACCCTAAAACCTAAATCCTTAACCCTAGAACCCTAAACTCTAAGCCCTAAACCCTAAACCCTTAATCCTAAACACTAAACCTTAAACCCTAAAACCTAAACCCTAAACCCTAAACCCTAGACCCTAAATTTCAAATCCTAAACCCTAAACCTATAATGATAAATTCTTAACCCTCAATCCTAAATCTTAGATCCTAAGCCCTAAATCATAAACCCTCAATCTTAAACCCTAAACCCTTAAACCTAAATCATAAACCTTAAACCCTAGAGCCTAAATGCTAAACCTTAAACCCTCCACTCTAAACCCTAAATCTTAATCCCTTAATCCTAAACACTAAACCCCAAACCCAAAACCCTAAACCCTTATCCCTTTACCTAAACCCTAAACATAAAATTGCAAAGCCTATATTCTAAAACCACAAGCCCTAAAACCCCTACTCTAAAGGCTAAACTCTACCACTTAAATCATAAACCATAAACCCTAAACCCTAAATCCTAAACTCTAAATTGTTAAGTCTAAACTCTAAAGGCTAGACACTAATCCCTAAACCATAAGCCCTAAAGCCTAAACACTAAACTCTAAACCCTACATCCTACACCCTAAACCCTAAACCCTACGATCACAACCATAAACTCTTAACCATGAAGCCGTAACCCAAAACCCTAGACCCTTAACCCTAAACCCTAACACATAAATTTTAAACCGTACAGCCAAAACCCAAAACCTTAAGCCCTAAACCATAAATCTAAACCCTCGACCCTAAACTCTAAACTCTGAAACCATAAGCCTAAACACCTAAGCCCTAAATTCCAAACCCTAAACCCTAAACCTCAAACCCTAAACCCTAACCTTCAAACCCTAAACCCTAGACCTCAAACCCTAAGCCCTATACCCTAAAACCTTAACCCAAAGCATTAAACCTAAAACCTAAACCCAAATGCCACTCTAAAACCTAACTCCTAAAGCCTAATCCACCAATGCTAAACCCTAAACTTTATATCCTAAAATCCTAAACCCTAACCGCTAAGCTCTAAGCCCTAGAATCCTGAACCCTATTTTCTAACCCACAAATCTTTAACCCTAAACCCAAAACCTTAGACCCTAAAGTCTAAACGCTAATCCTCCCATCAATAAAACACTACAACATATCTAGGGAATACCGACACTCAGCGTACCGACGGGCAGCTTTCGACGTCGGTATACCCCTCGCACAATTTGGGAAAGCTGCTTTGCCTCCGAAACACAGCGTCGGTATAAGCGTTGGTATACGCGTCGGTAGGTTGCTAGAATTACCAATGCGTATACCGCTTATACCAACGCTCTCTTTTTAAATGGGCCCGAACCAGAAATTCATCATTCTGAGCGTTTTGAACCTAGACCATCTGCTTTCGGGTTTGCGCGCACCAACAGCAGATCTCTGTTTGTCATTCTCTCTCTCTCTCTCCCTCTCTCCCTCCCTTTCCTCTCTCTCTCTCTCCCTCTCTCTCTCTCTCTCCCTCCCTCTCTCTCCCTCCCTCTCTCTCACTATCTCTCTCTCCCTCTCTCTCTCCCTCTCTCTCTCACTCTCTCTCCCTCTCTCTCCCTCTTTCTCTCTCCCTCTCTCTCTCTCTCTCTCTCTCTCTTTAAATAGACCTCTATCTTTATCGATCTGAAGTTTTGGTAAGTAGATCGTACATATTGTAGCACTCTTTTTTCTTTTTCTATGTTTTCTCTTTACTAATCTGTTCTTTGTTTGGTTTTGCAAAAGAATTTGGGATCAAATCTTTGGAAATTCGACGAAGAAGAACTTCAAGTGGATTTTGCCGACGGTGATTCAAACAATTCTCTCTCTCTCTCTCTCTCTCTCTCTCTCTCTTTCCCTCTTCTTCCCTCTCTCTCTCCCTCAACACACCTCTATTTTTACAGATCTGATGCTTTGGTAAGTAGATCGCACATATTGTATCACTCTGTTTTCTTTCTTTATGTTTTTGCTTTTCTAATATCTTCTCTCTTTAGTTTTGCAAGAGATTTTTGAGATCAAATCATTGGAAATTTAACGAAGGAGAACTTCAAGTGGATTTTGACAACCTTGATTCAAAAATTACATCAATGTAAGTAAGAAATATATCACTCTTCTATCTCTCTTTATATTTTTGTTTTCTAATATCTTCTCTCTTTATTTTTGTTTGAGAGAGAGAGAGGGATATGCATATGCATACATGCATGCATATGCATACATACATGCATGCATATGCATACATACATGCATGCATATGCATACATACATGCATCCATATGCATACATACATGCATGCATATGCATACATACATGCATGCATATGCATACATGCATGCTTATGCATACATGCATGCATATGTATACATGCATGCATGCATATGCATACATACATGCATGAAGGATATGCATGCATGAGGGATATGCATATGCATACATGCATGCATATGCATACATACATGCATGCATATGCATACATACATGCATGCATATGCAAACATGCATGCATATGTATACATGCATGCATTCATGCATATGCATACATACATGAATGCATATGCATACATACATGCATATGCATACATGAATGCATATGCATACATGCATGCATGCATGCATGAGGGATATGCATATGCATACATGTATACATGCATGAAGGATATGCATATGCATGCATGCATGCATGAGGGATATGCATATACATGCATGCATGCATGAGGGATATGCACATGCATACATGCATATGCATGCATGAAGGATATGCATATGCATACATGCATGCATGCATATGCATACATACATGCATGCATGCTTATGCATACATGCATCCATGAGGGATATGCATACATGAATTCATATGGATGCATGCATACATGCATATGCATGCATGCATGCATGCATACATGCATATGCATGCATGCATGTATGCATATGCATACATGAATTTTTAAATTTTTTTTTCTAATATCTTTTTTTATTTTTTGTTTTCTTTCTTTATATTTTTGTTTCCTAATATGCATACATGCATGCATGCATATGCATACATGCATGCAAGCATATGCATACATGCATGCATGCTTATGCATACATGCATGCATGAGGGATATGCATACATAAATGCATATGCATGCATGCATGCATATGCATGCATGCATGCATATGCATGCATGCATGCATATGCATACATGAATTTTTATATTTTTGTTTTCTAATATCTTTTCTTATTTTTTGTTTTCTTTCTTTATATTTTTGTTTTCTAATATGCATACATGCATGCATGCATATGCATACATGCATGCATGCATATGCATACATGCATGCATGCTTATGCATACATGTATGCATGAGGGATATGCATACATGCATGCATGCATATGCATACATACATGAGAGATATGCATACATGCATGAGGGATATGCATACATGCATGAGGGATATGCATACATGTATGAGGGATATGAATGCATGCATGAGGGATATGCATACATGCATGCATGAGGGATATGCATGCATATATACATGCATGCATATGCATACATGCATACATGCATACATGCATACATGAATACATGCATGCATGCATATGCATACATACATGAGAGATATGCATACATGCATGAGGGATATGCATACATGCATGAGGGATATGCATACATGTATGAGGGATATGAATGCATGCATGAGGGATATGCATACATGCATGCATGAGGGATATGCATGCATATATACATGCATGCATATGCATACATGCATGCATGCATATGCATACATACATGAATGCACATGCATACATGCATGCATGCTTATGCATACATGCATGCTTATGCATACATGCATGCTTATGCATACATGCATGCTTATGCATACATGCATGCTTATGCATACATGCATGCTTATGCATACATGCATGCTTATGCATACATGCATGCTTATGCATACTTACATGCATGCATGCATATGCATACATGCATGCATCTAATATGCATACATGCATGCATCTAATATGCATACATGCATGCACCTAATATGCATACATGCATGCATCTAACATGCATACATGCATGCATGCATATGCATACATGCATGCATGCTTATGCATACATGAGGGATATGCATACATGCATGCATGAGGGATATGCATGCATATGCATACATGCATGCATGCATATGCATACATACATGAATGCATATGCATGCATATGCATGCATGCATGAAGGATATGCATATGCATATGTATACAAATACATATGCATATGTATACATGTATATGCTTGCTTGTATACATGTACATATGCATATGCATACATGTATACATATACATATGCATATGCTTGCTTGTATACATACATGTACATATACATACATGTACATATCCTTACATGTACATATAAATATGCATATGCATTCATGTATACATATGCATATGCATATACATACATGTATACATATACATATGCATATGCTTGCTTCTATACATACATGTACATATACATACATGTACATATACATATGCATATGCTTGCTTGTATACATACATGTATACATATGCATATCCCTCATGCATGCATTTATGCATATGCATTCATGTATACATATGCATATGCATTCATGTATACATATGCATATGCATACATGCATGCATGCATGAAGGATATGCATATGTATATGTATACATGTATGTATATGTACATGTATTTATAGAAGCAGGCATATGCATATGTATATGTATACATGTATGTATATGCATATGCATATGTATACATGAATGCATATGCATATGTATATGTACATGTATGTATATGTACATGTATGTATACAAGCAAACATATGCATATGTATATGTATACATGTATGCATATGCATATGCATATGTATACATCAATGCATATGCATACAAGCAAGCATATGTATATGTATATGTATACATGTATACATATATAAGCAAGCATATGCATATGTATACAAGCTTAAGCATGCATATGCATACAAGCAAGCATATGAATACATGAATGCATATGCATACACAATGCATATGCATATGTGTACATGAATGCATATGTATACAAGCTTAAGCATGCATATATATACATTGGATGAGATGAGATCTTCATATTGCATAAGATGGGATCTCCATGTACACCTTGGGGTGCACATGATCATGAGGAATCGAAGATATATCATATCCGTAATGAAGCTACAATTATGGATGTGGCGGGGAAGTCAATGCGTCACCGTATACGACAACTCTACTCTATCAAATTCGGTCATTCAGTAATGTTAAAATGGAACGAACAGGATAAAGACTCTAAAAATTATATCACACAATGCATATATGAAGAGTACCGGCATATGCATATGCATATGCATACATGCATGCATATGCATACATACATGCATGCATATGCATACATACATGCATATGCATACATACATGCATATGCATACATGCATGCATATGTATGCATGCATGCATGCATATGTATACATGCATGCATGCATATGCATACATACATGCATATGCATACATACATGCATATGCATACATGCATATGCATACATACATGCATATGCATACATACATGCATATGTATACATGCATGCATATGTATACATGCATGCATGCATATGTATACATGCATGCATGCATATGTATACATGCATGCATGCATATGCATGCATTCATATGCATACATACATGCATGAAGGATATCCATGCATGATGGACATGCATATGCATACATGCATGCATATGCATACATGCATGCATATGCATACATGCATGCATATGCATACATACATGCATGCATATGCATACATATATGCATGCATATGCATACATGCATGCATATGCATACATGCATGCATATGCATACATGCATGCATATGCATACATGCATGCATATGTATACATGCATGCATGCATATGTATACATTCATGCATGCATATGTATACATGCATGCGTGCATATGCATACTTGCATGCATGCATGCATATGCATACATATATGAATGCATATGCATACATACATGAATGCATATGCATACATACATGCATATGCATACATGAATGCATATGCATACATGCATGCATGCATGCATGAGGGATATGCATATGCATACATGTATACATGCATGAAGGATTTACATATGCATGCATGCATGCATGAGGGATATGCATATGCATGCATGCATGCATGAGGGATATGCACATGCATACGTGCATATGCATGCATGAAGGATATGCATATGCATACTTGCATGCATGCATATGCATACATACATGATTGCATATGCATACATGCATGCATATGCATACATGCATGCATATGCATACATGCATGCATATGCATACATACATGCATCTAATGTGCATACATGCATGCATGCATGAGGGATATGCATACATGAATGCATATGCATGCATGCATGTATGCATATGCATACATGAATGCATATGCATGCATGCATGTATGCATATGCATACATGAATGTTTTTATTTTTGTTTTCTAATATCTTTCTTTGTTTTTTGTTTGCTTTCTTTATATTTTTGTTTTCTAATATGCATACATGCATGCATATATGCATGCATGCTTATGCATACATGCATGCATGAGGGATATGCATACATGAATGCATATGCATGCATGCATGCATATGCATGCATGCATGTATGTATATGCATACATGAATTTTTATATTTTTGTTTTCTAATATCTTTTTTTATTTTTTGTTTTCTATGCATGCTTATGCATACATGCATGCATGAGGGATATGCATACATGCATGCATGAGGGATATGCATGCATATATACATGCATGCATATGCATACATGCATGCATATGCATACATGCATGCATATGCATACATGAATGCATATGCATACATGCATGCATGCATGAAGGATATGCATATGCATATGTATACATATACATATGCATATGCATACATGTATATGCTTGTTTGTATACATGTACATATGCATATGCATACATGTATACATATACATATGCATATGCTTGCTTGTATACATACATGTACATATACATACATGTACATATACATATGCATATGCATTCTTGTATACATATGCATATGCATATACAAACATGTATACATATACATATGCATATGCTTGCTTCTATACATACATGTACATATACATGCATGTACATATCCATATGCATATGCTTGCTTGTATACATACATGTATGCATACGCATATCCCTCATGCATGCATGCATGCATATACATGCATGTATGCATATGCATTCATGTATACATATGCATATGCATTCATGCATACATATGCATATGCATTCATGTATACATATGCATATGCATACATGAATGCATATACATGCATATGCATGCATATGCACGCATGCATGCATGCATGAAGGATATGCATATGTATATGTATACATGTATGTATATGTACATGTATGTATAGAAGCAAGCATATGCATATGTATATGTATACATGTATGTATATGCATATGCATATGTATACATGAATGCATATGCATATGTATATGTACATGTATGTATATGTACATGTATGTATACAAGCAACCATATGCATATGTATATGTATACATGTATGCATATCCATATGCATATGTATACATGAATGCATATGCATACAAGCAAGCATATGTATATGTATATGTATACATGAATACATATACAAGCAAGCATATTCATATGTATACAAGCTTAAGCATGCATATGCATACAAGCAAGCATATGCATACATGAATGCATATGCATATGTATACATGAATGCATATGTATACAAGCTTAAGCATGCATATATATACATTGGATGAGATGATAACTTCATATTGCATCAGATGCGATCTCCACGTACACCTTGGGGTTCACATGATCATGATGAATCGAAGATATATCATATCCGTAATGGAGCTCCAGTTATGGATGCAGCGGGAAAGTCAATGCGTCCGCGTATACCACAACTCTGCTCTATCGAATTTGGTCATCCATTAATGTTAAAATGGAACGAACAGGATAGAGACTCTAAAAATCATATCACACAATGCATATATGAAGAGTACCGGCATATGCATATGCATACACGCATACTTTCATGCATGCATTTGCATACATACATGCATATGGATACATGCATGCATATGCATACTTACATGCATGCATATGCATGCATGCATATGCATACATACATGCATGAAGGATATGCATGCATGAAGGATATGCATATGCATACATGCATGCATATGCATACATGCATGCATGCATATGCATACATGCATGCATGCATATGCATACATACATGAATGCATATGCATACATACATGCATATGCATACATACATGCATATGCATACATGAATGCATATGCATACATGCATGCATGAGTGATATGCATATGCATACATGTATACATGCATGAAGGATATGCATATGCATGCATGCATGCATGAGGGATATGCATATGCATGCATGCATGCATGAGGGATATGCACATGCATACATGCATATGCATACATGCATATGCGTACATGCATATGCATACATGCATGCATCTAATATGCATACATGCATGCAAGCGTATGCATACATGCATGCATGAGGGATATGCATACATGAATGCATATGCATGCATGCATGCATGTATGCATATGCATACATGAATGCATATGCATGCATGAATGCATATGCATGCATGCAT
>MU261948.1:80000-83658 GCA_020310875.1 Ceratopteris richardii
AAATGGACTTCTTCTACTAGTAAATAGAAATCTACTATTGTTGTAGAGTCGAAGAAGGAAGACAAAAGTGATCAGAAAATAGAACGGAAAAAATATTTTTGCAAGTATTGTAAGACAAATGATCATGTCATTAAAATTTGTCCTAAATTGGTTGCAAAAGAGGCAAAGATGAAAGAGGCTAAAATGGTTGTTGTAGATGCCTCTTCACCTTAAATAGAGTCTTTTAACCGTGTTCAAAATGAAGAATGGGTATTTACTAATCATTGAAGCTATGGCCCTTGTTCTCATTAGAAGTGTATGCCTATGATAGACTAGAATGTTTGGTACTTTGAAAGTGGTGCAACCAAACATATTACCTTGCAAAACATTTTCTTCACTTTACTTGGGTATAATCCTCTTATCACATGCACTAAAACATGCACTAACAAATCCTCTTATCACATTCTATGGATCATGAAAATAACTCTTTTGAGTTTTAACTCTATCCAAAACTATTTTCGTTGTCAAATTTGTTGAGGATAGGTGTACAACTCATGATCTCTCAAATGATGATAATATCATTGCTTCTAGATGTCTATGTCACTGGATATATTACCCTATAGATTATGAAAACTTTGAAAATGATTTAGCATGTGCAGTTCATGATCTCATGCCATTTTAGATGCAAAACTTTTGCATACATGCTTTGATCATCTAAAATCTGCTAGTTTGCCTAGCCTGTAGAAATCTAAAATGGTGTCCTCTTTGCACAAACTTGAGGCACCTTCTAACCATGTCTATGAGGGCTGCCTTTTATGTAAAATATGGCATGCTTGTTTCCCCAACAATGGTTCAGTTAGAGATCTACATAAATTGAAGCTTGTTCACAATGATGTCTATGGTCCAATGCAATTACATTCATTTGGGAGTTACCTATACTTCATGAATTTTGTTGATGATATTTCTAGGCATGCATGGTTCTATCCACTGAAAGCAAATCCTAGCATGTTTTTGTGCTTTGGAAAATTCTTGGATATGGATAAAAATAGATCGGCATGTAAAATGAACACCCTCCATTTTGATCAAGGGGAGGAGCATATACATTTTGAGTTTAATGCATTCTACCTCATCCTGGGATAAAGCATTAGAGATTTTGGAGCTAGAATAGGTCTCTTATGGAAATGGAAAGGTGTATGGTCAAAAGTAAGGCTTTGCCACATAACTTCTATCTTGAGGTTGTTATATGTGCAACATATGTACTTAACAAGTGTCCCGCAAAATCATTGCAATTTATCACTCCATATGACACTTGGAATGGTCGCAGTCCATATGTTGCTCATCTATGCATTTTTAGTTGTCCACCATATGCATTAGTGCTTGAACAAAAACATAAAAAATTGGATGATAAGGTTGTGAAATCTAATTTTCTTAGGTACAATTGTGAAAGGAAAGGCTATTCTATGTATCAACCATAGAATAAATGCATTCTAGTTATTCATGATGTTTTCGTTTTCTAGAAGATGCAATTCAAACTTTGTTTTCATGTACGAAGGAGACAAGAGTCAGATCAAAGGATGTGTGTTGGTAGTTGCCAAGGAGGTCAAGGCGGTTTGATGAGACAAGGGAGCATGAGACAGATTAGTCCAAGAGAGTCAAGATAGAACAAAGCCCAATTAGAACAAGCATACAAGGAAGTCAAAGAAGATCTAACAACTAGGCTTATGAGATTTCCAAAATCCCTAGTCCTTGTAAAACAATGATTTTACTCACTACACATCATTGTAAAATCCATTTGTTATAATCCCAACTCCATTTTCTTCAAGCCAAGGAGTCCTTGAGCTTGAGGAGTTCTAGAAGTGCCTATGTATTGAATTTCATATTCTTTTTAGCTCATTTTGTTGATATATTTAGGTAGTGATGTGTGTGAACACTCTAGGATTGCCGGGGCACTTTTTTCCCTCTTTAGGAGGTTTTTTTCCCCCGGCTTGTATATACGCCTATTGCCCTAATGGGCTACTTATCTTTGTACATTCTCTAGTAATACATTCAGTCTTGTGTGTTGTGCTCCAAGCTTCTTCTTCTTCCTTGTGTTGTTCGCGTGCTTCCGCAGACGTCCAACTCCAACAATTGGTATTAGAGCAGGTCGTCGCTTCTTCTAGGGCGCCGTCGACACTCCTTCGTTTGCAGTCTCAGATTCGCACGAAATTTGGTGAGCATACTCAGGGTGTTTCTGAGATCAAAACAACTTTGCTCTGTGGTGCCAATATCGCGATCTGAGCTCGTTTCAGCCTCCGAACGCACTATTGCAGCGCTTGTGCAGGCTATTTCGTCCTTTTGTGCCAAAGGTATATACCACTTTCTGTTCGCCAGTTTAAGCGTCTCGAAGTCTACTACAGGTCTAGCAGACCTCGTTTGGGCAGTTCCGTTCAACTTTTTTAGATACAGTCAATTTTCTGCATCAAGGTATTTTAGTCACCGGCCATGGCTGAAAGCAGTGATGTATTCCGTATGTTGGTTGTTGAGGATAAGTTGGATGGTACCAACTACCCATTATGGGCTTATATGATGAGACATGTACTGGTTGCAAAAGGATTGTGGAACATTGTGCAGGGTGTTGAAAGACGTCTTGTTACACCTGTAACGACAGGTACTGCAAATACAGGTGTTGGAGCTGATGAAGATGGTGTCGAAGATGATATTCCGCAGATTCCTGTTCGTGCTGCTGTTTCTGTTGCACCTACTGCAGAGCAGATTCGTTGGGATGGCAGAGATGCCCAGGCACATGCATTGATAGCTTTGTCTGTCAAACGTGCCATTATTCCTCACATTCGCTCTTGCAGAACAGCAAAGGATGCTTGGGATACACTTACCACTTTGTACCAGGCTAGGAATGAGGCTCGTGTTGCTTACCTCCGAAAACAGTTGGAGAGTGAGCACATGAATGAAAGTGATTCTATGGACAGTTTTCTTACAAAGATCAAAGACCTGAAGGAACAATTGATTTCTGCTGATGAGGTTATACCAGATAGCTCACTTGTGCAGACCGTTCTGAATGGTCTTCCTAATTCATATCAGAGTTTTGCCTCTACTCTTCGGTTGATGATGAAAGGCAATCCGAATGCCTTGTCATTTGAGGAATTAGTCTCTGTTCTATTGCAGGAAGATCAGTCCAGGCAGAACAGGTCCATTATGCGTGTTGCAAATCAAGCTTTCCTGGCTAGTCAGAAAGGCAAAGGAAAATGGAGCTCTTCTACTAGTAAGCAAAAATCTGCAAATGTTGCACATTCAAAGAACCAAGACAAAGATGAGAAAAAATCAGGAAAGCAGAAATTGTTTTGTAAGTACTGTAAAGGCAATGATCATATCATAAAGAACTGTCCAAAACTGGCTGCTAAAGAGGCAAAGAAGAAAGAGGCTGGAATGGTTGTTGCAGAAGCCTCTACACCAAAAACAGAGTCTGCAAATCTTGTGCAGGAAGAAGAATGGGCGTTTACTACTGTCTGCAGTTTTGACCCATCTTCTCCTGATCAGTGCATGTCTGCAGTAGACTCAGATGTTTGGTACTTTGACAGTGGGGCGACCAAACATATTACCTCGCAGCGCAGTTTCTTCTCTTCACTTGAGCCTACTCCTATAGGGAATACTGTCACATGCGCCAATAACTCCTCTTATCCTGTTA
>MU261949.1:0-5000 GCA_020310875.1 Ceratopteris richardii
AATAGGTGATGAACATTGTATGTATCATCAACCATATGCATGAAAAGTAATGAAGAAGAAAATGTTGTAGAATTTTGCGCGTCGATCTTCTCTCCTATTCTCCTTCTGTGCTTAATCTTTTGAGAAATCCTTCTGCACGTGTCTAAGTCCATAGCTAATCTATCTATGGCTAAAATTTGAGAGGTTAATTGTAATCAGGTTGAGAGAATTTTGATTAGGAACATTCATATGTAAGAATGTTCTAAGAGTCGAAAAATCTGGCCCACATTTCATCTTCAAAGAAATGGTCAGTGCTCAGTCCACAGTGTAAAGTTTTACACAAGTGAGGGCTCAAAATCTAAGTTGGAAGGTAAGCCATCTATGGCTAGAAGATCTTGATCAAACGGGTTCAGAGTTGGGAGAACCAGTGCTAAGAAGTTGCAGGTGTCAAAGTCGCCATTGCAAGGAAGCAGTTTCAGACATAGGTAAAGTGTTTCACATATTTCTCACAGAATACTCAATCATTTTGAGAGATTTAACTTGGTAAAGTTGCGCAACCTCAAGGCGAAGTGTTGTACAAAGTTTTATCAAAAACTTTACAGGATTGATTAGTCAATGAGTGATTAATCTGCAGCAGACTTTTCTGAAGAAACTGAATTTTTCAGAATAATCAATTTTCTGATAAATTGGTGAATGATCTCTAAGTTTGGTGGTCTAAAGTTAATCTTGATATAGAGGTGATCTAAATTCAAGGTTAACTTGTTCTTTTGGAGATTAACACTCTCCATCAGTGGTATCAGAGCAGGTTGTGTCAAAATTGAAGTTAAGAAGACTCCGACTATTGCAGAAATACAAAACTTTACATTTCGAAGGTGCAAAAGGTCAAAGTGTGAAGAAAGATTAAAGGAAGACATACAAAGAGCATCAAAAGGATCAGAAGGAGCAACATTCGAAGTAAAGGTACATTCATTATCTGTAAAGGTTAAAGATTTGAAGCTACAGGTGAAGTAAAGATAGGAGATAGTCTCCAAATTGAAAAGTTGGATAGAGAGAACTATCCTGCATGGTCTATGAGGATGGAAGCTCATCTTATGAGCAAAGATCTGATAGGATACATCACAGGAGATGAAGAAAAGCCAGAATTCAGAGATCCTAGTGTTCCAACTAGGGAGGAGCTTGCAGATTTGAAGAATTGGATGAAGAAGGATGCTCAAGCAAGAAGCATCATCTACATGGCAGTCAATGACTATTTGCTTCCTCACATTAGAGGACTTGAAAGTGCATGTGACATTTGGAATGCTTTGGAAGAGCATTTCCAAAATACAACCAAATCAAGGAAGGCTTCACTATGGGCAGAGTTTACTACCTTCAAGAAGAAGGCCTCACAATCAATTTCTGATTATGTGACAAAGATGAAGGACATTGCAGATTCTTTAGGTGCAGTGGATGAAGATATTGAAGAAGACAAATTGGTAAGACAAATACTCACAGGGCTAAGAGGAGATGAGATATGGAAGCCTTTCATTTTATCTACAGAACTTTCATTAGATCACTTTACTCCTGACTTGAATCAATTGTTAGGTCATATGCTAACTTTTGAGAATGATGTCAAAGGAGATGTTGATAAGAGTGCAGGTCATGCAATGTATTCTAAAGACAAGAAGAAAGCCAACAAAGGGAAGCAACAATCAGGTGAAGAAGAAGGTACTTCAAACCAAGCAAACTTCATAAGAGGAAGAGGAAATGGCAAAAGTAGAGGAAGAGGCAGAAACAACAAAGAGAATGCAAGAGCTTGTTGGATATGTGGTAAGACCAATCATCTATCTCATGATTGTTGGCATAATAATCAAAACAATGGTAATTATCAGAACTTTAATCAAAGAGCAAGAGGTGGTAGATTTCAGAGAGGAAACTTCAGAGGTAGAGGTGGTAGGAATTCTTTTGAAAGAGGTGGAGGAAGAAGCTTCCAAAATCAATCCTATAATAACACCTACTACAACTATGCATCAGATCAAAAGGAGGACTCGACTCTCATTATGAATACATGTGAAACTTCACATGAGGACATGAGAGTGTTCTATATTGATTCAGGATGTAGTAATCATTTGAGTGGAAATATTGCTTTGATGACTGATCTAGATCATAATGCAATTAATCATACAGTTCAGACAGGTGATAATACAAAGCATAAGGTAAAGTCAATTGGTTCAGTCAAAGCTAAGGATGGGAGCACTCTTCTGAGTAAGGTACTTTATGTTCCCACAATTCCAAAGAATTTGATCAGTGTAGGTCAAATTGTGGAAAAAGGTTATGAGGTAAGGTTTACCAATGATGGAGTTTATGTGGAAGACCCTAGTCAAGGGTATAAACAAGTTATTGCAGGAAAGAAAGAAGGAAGGCTCTTCACATTGAAGGTACAAGGAAATGTTGGACATGCTATGTTCACATATGGAGAGCAGAAGGTGTCAGAATTGGATCTTTGGCACAAAAGACTTGGACACTTTAATGAAAGAGGTATCAAAGAAATGATTAACAATGATTCAGTGCTTGGAATGCCTAACATTGCAGGTCAACACATGACATACAGATGTGAGGCATGTCAATTAGGTAAGGCTCATAAGCAATCCTATTCCAAGCATGGGTTTATGTATTCAGAAAGACTTGAATTGGTGCATACAGATGTGTGGGGTCCTTCAAAGGACTTTAGTATAAATGGTTCAAGATATTATGTCATATATGTTGATGATGCTACCAGGTGGATCACAATTTATGTGATTAAAGAAAAGTCAGAAGTGTTTAATACATTTAAACACTATCATGCATATGCAGAAAGAATTACAGGTCAAAAATTGAAGAGACTAAGGTCAGATGGAGGGGGAGAGTATTTTTCAAATGAGTTCAATGATTATTTGTGGAATGGAGGTATAAAGAGAGAAGTTACTTGCAGGTATTCTCCTCAACAAAATGGGGTAGCAGAAAGAAGAAATAGGACTCTTGTTGAATTTGCAAGGTCCATGATGAAAGAGAAGAATTGCCCAAATTATTTGTGGGCTGAGGCTGTTAATACAGCTACATATTTGGTTAATAGATTGCCTTGTAAAGCTTTGCAGGGTATGACACCATATGAAGCTTGGTGGGGTAAGAAACCTACCTTGGATCATTGCAGAATATTTGGATGCTTGGCATATGCATATGTGCCATCTCAATTGAGGCATAAGTTGGAGCCTAAGGCAGAAAAGTATGTATTCATTGGTTATAATGATAAGCAAATGGGATACAGGTTGTGGAGTCCATCCACAAAGCAATTTATTGTATCCAAGGATGTTACATTTGATGAGCAAGGTACTTGGTATGCAGGTAAATATAATGTACATACAGATGATGAAGAAGTAGTGGATCAAAGAAAAGGTAAAGCAAAGATTCAATTACTTGATGAAAGTGAGAGTAATGAAGTGCAGATTGAAGTTGAAGAGAGGCCAAGGTTTGATCCAGAATGTGATGAACCAGAAACTTCAAGAAGTGCAGAAGTTAGGAGATCATCTAGGCACAAATGGCAACCTACAAGGTATAGCTATGACACTTCATTCTTAACTACTAAAGATTATGCTTATTTGGTAAAAGCAGATAAAGACCCTTCTACATATGAAGAGGCCAAAGGGAAGAAGAATTGGGAAGATGCTATGCAAGAGGAGTATGATGCATTGATAGAGAATCAAACATGGGATTTGGTTCCTAAACCTAATAGTCAGAAGATCATTGGTTGTAAGTGGGTTTACAAGACTAAAAGATTTGCAGATGGAAGTGTGTCTAGGTACAAAGCTAGACTTGCTGTGAAAGGGTATGCACAGACATATGGAGTGGACTATGATGAGACCTATAGTCCTGTGGCAAAGATGACAACCATCAGGACACTCATAGCAATTGCTGCTTGCAAAGGTTGGAAGCTATCTCAATTAGATGTAAAAAATGCTTTCTTGAATGGTTACATTTCAGATGAAGTCTACATGGAGCAACCAGATGGGTTCAAAGATCAAGTGAGTCCAAATTATGTGTGTAAGCTCAAGAGAGCTTTGTATGGGTTCAAGCAAGCCCCAAGGGCTTGGAATTATAGGCTTGTAAAATTCTTGAATGATCTTGGATTTCAAGCATCAAAGGCAGATAGTAGCTTGCTAGTCAAAGCAAGTGAAGATGGGTTCATTTATGTTTGTATTTATGTTGATGACATAATACTTACAGGAACAGATGATAAGGGAATACAAATGATCAAGAAGCAGATGGAGAAAGAGTTCAAAATCAGTGATTTGGGGAACCTATCATTCTTCTTGGGAATGGAGATTTCTTATACTCAACATGGAGTATATGTGACCCAAGAAAGGTATCTTAAAAATTTGCTAACCAAATTTAAAATGGAAGATTGCAGGGTTGCACCTACACCTTTGGAAGTGAACCATAAATTGTCTAGGTTTGGAGGAGAAGAGTTCAGAGATATGAAACTCTATCAAAGTTTGGTTGGTAGCTTGATTTATGCTACATTGACAAGGCCTGACTTGTCATATGCAGTTGGTGTGCTTTCACAATTCATGCATTGTCCTAGAAAGGAACATTGGATTGCAGGACAAAGAGTACTTAGGTACATCAAGGGTACACTCAGAGAAGGGTTGTACTATGGGTTTACTTCAGATACAAGAATCAAGATATATAGTGATGCAGATTGGGCAGGTAATGTGGATGATAGAAGATCAACACATGGATACTTGTGCTATGTAGGAGACAAATTGATTTCATGGAGTTCCAAGAAGCAACATACAGTTGCTTTGTCATCTACAGAAGCAGAATATAAAGGTATGGTGGAAGCTGCAAAAGAGGTAATATGGCTAAAGACACTTTTGAAAGTTTTTGATGTGATTCAGAGTACTCCTATTATTTGTGGAGACAATATGAGTTCATTATACTTGGCAGCTAATCCTGTATTTCATGCTAGAACTAAGCATATTGAAATACAGTATCATTTCCTGAGAGAG
>MU261949.1:25000-27500 GCA_020310875.1 Ceratopteris richardii
TTGATCATATACTAACACCCCCCCTCAATGTTTACCGATGATAAATCAAGTAGGTCTCGGTCCTATGCCCATCTGTTGAAGATGCTTGTTGAGCTGCTCTCTTCCAAGTGCTTTAGTGAATATGTCAGCACAATTTGCCTCTGTTGGGCAATATTCTAGCTCCACAATTTCATGTTCAATTAGCTCACGAATGTAATGGTACTGTACTTCTATGTGCTTGGTGCGAGCATGAAATACTGGGTTTCTTTGCAATAGCCATACAACTTTGATTATCACACTTGAGTACAATTGGCATATTTGATGGAAAGCCTATATCTGCAAGAATTCTCCTTAACCAGACTGCCTCACAAGAAGCAAAACAAGCTGCTTTGTACTCTGCTTCAGTGGAGGAGAGTGCGAGAGTTGGTTGCTTCCTACTTACCCAGAAAATATTCCTGAACCAAGTGAGAAATAATATCCAGAAACTGATTTTCTAGAATCACAATCTCCAGCCCAATCTGAATCACAATATCCTTGGAGTGTATCACCTATGGTATAAAATACCAAATCCAAGGTTCCTGCAATGTACCTTAGAATTCGCATTCCAGCATTCCAGTGACTCTCCTTAGGTTTGTTGGAAAACCTGCTTAACACTCCAACAGCATAGCAAATGTCTGGTCTAGTGTTGCACAGAAAAATAAGACTTCCAACGAGCTTCCTATACTTCTTAGCATCTACATCAGGCATGTTATCATCCATAGATAGCTTATGATTTACCTCCATAGGTGTGCTAGTTGGTTTGCAGTCCATCATTCCAAATGCCTTGAGAATTTCTTTGGAATATTTTTGTTGTGAGATGAAAATGCCATCCTTCCTTTGCCATACTTCAATTCCCAGACAAAATGGAGTAGACCTAAGTCTGTCATTTCAAACTCAGTGCCCAAGCTGATCCGAGTTTGATTGATGAGTTCCTGATGATCTCCTGTAATGATCAAATCATCTACATATACAATGACAACAACTAGCTTGCTATCCCTTTTCGTTACATAAGTTAGCATCAGAAGTACTTCTTTCAAAACCCATATTTTTGAAAAAATGATCAATTCGTTGGTACCAAGCCCGTGGAGCTTGCTTAAGTCCATACAAAGCTTTCTTCAACCTGCAAACTTTATTTTCTGAATTGGGCACCTCAAAACCTGGTGGTTGAGATACATATACCTCCTCCTTGAGGTGACCATTCAAAAATGCAGATTTGACATCCATCTGGAAAATAGGCCAAGACTTTTGTGCAGCTACTGCAAGTACCGTCCGAATAGTTGTCATGCGTGCTGTTGGTGCAAAAGTTTCTTGAACATCAAATCCTTCAATCTGTGAAAAACCCTGTGCAACTAATCGTGCCTTATACTTTTCTAATGTTCCATCAGCTTTATACTTAGCTTTCCAAATCCATTTAGTACCTATTACCTTCTTCTTTGGCGGCAAGTCGACTAGATCCCATGTATCATTTTTGAGTATACTATCATACTCAGACTGCATTGCCGCTCTCCAATCTGGATCATCAATGGCTTCTTCAATGGTGGTAGGTTCCTTTATCAAACCCATGATATCTGCCATTAGAGCCATGTTAACAATGTGTTCTGAGGCTCTTCTTTGCTCCTCTATTCTCTTTGATCTTCGTAATCCATCCGATGATGATTCTGGTGCATCTACATGTGGATTGTGATCATCAAAGAGCTGTTGTGCCCACTTCGGTAGTGGCTTACGCTGTGCAGCTACAATTGGTTGGCTTTTTATTGAGGAAATTTCTCCATCAGATGTTTCCTCCTCCTCAACTTTAACCTGTCTTTTGATAGGCACAAGGTGAGATATTTCTCCGTTTGATGAGATAGTAGGTTTACCTTTATCTTCTACTAAGTGTGGTCGTTCATCAAACACCACATCTCGGCTGACAAAAATCTTCCTTGCCTCAGGATCCCATAACCTGTATGCTTTAGACTCTTCACTATATCCTAGGAAGACACACTTTTTGCTTTTTGAATCCAACTTTGATCTTGTTGAATCAGGAATATGTGCATAACAGAAACAACCAAAAATTCTGAAATGCAAAACTGAAGGCTTTTTACCAGAATATGCTTCTTGAGGAGTCATCCCCTTCAGAGCTTTTGTGTAGCTTCGATTGAGGATGTAGACTGCTGTATTGACTGCTTCTGCCCAGAATGAATCAGGCATGTCTTGAGCCTTTAACATACAACGAGCCATTTCAACTACTGTCCTGTTCCTGCGCTCAACAACGCCATTTTGTTGAGGTGTATGAGCTGTGGTAAGTTGCCTTTTCGCACCATGCTCCTTACAGTAATTGTTGAATTCTGTTGACAAGAATTCACCTCCTCTATCTGTTCTAAATTTCTTCAGTTTCCTTCCTGATTCACTTTCTACATACTTATGCCACGCTTTAAATTTTTCAAAAGCATCAGCCTTCTCTCGAATGAAATAACCCACATCTTTCTACTATAATCGTCGA
>MU261949.1:32500-70000 GCA_020310875.1 Ceratopteris richardii
ATGCAAGTTTTCTAAGCTTAAAAAAAAAAACAGTTGAAAAAAACTTAGAGATGTTGTTGGCTAGTGTTTGGGCCCTAAAATCAGCATTTGACTACCATTTTACTACATATATTGAGCACATACACACTATGTATGTTGTTATGGATAATGTGTATGTATTGTCCATGTGGTCATTGATATAGTAGTTACATTTTTTTTGCAGCAAGCCCTTTACATATGATAAACATGGTCATAATGAGGTTTTTCTTGTTATTGTTAGTGTCCATGTGAAAGCCCAAATGGCCACTAGACACTTTTTTTATATGTTTATTAACAAAACATATAGTGGTCTCATCAGCCAGAGACTAGAAGTTGGATCACATTTGTATCACCTAAGAAGTATTTGTTTGTGCTCTCTCTATAGTCCCATGTGTGGTGCTCGGAGATCGGTTTTCTACTCCGAGGATATCATCATGGAGCTCTCAGAAAGAGAGCACACCTTCATGCATTGCTAACAAAATATGTCACCGATGTTGGGATGAAATCCCGTAGGGAAGTGTGCCTGATTTTTTTAAAAGTTCATTGATTTTATGAGTTATGGAATGATGTTTTGATTGAAAGAGAGGTATATTTTGTGCATGATTTGGCCGATTTCATTGATTGTGAGATAAGAAACCATGTTAGAGATGTACATTGGACCTGTATGTGTGTAAATATCTGACTTTTGACCCATAGAAACCTAGGTTTGATCCTTAAAAAACCCTGGAAACGAGACTTTATCCCATGAAAACTGAACTTGAATCCTTAGAAACCTTGGAGTTTTGGCCAAAATTATGAATAAACCCTTGAATTGACGTGCTTGAGTTAATTGTGGGCAAAACCCTAACTTCTTTGATAAAAAACCCTAGGTTGGACCCTTGAAATTGGCGTTCACCCTAGGTCAAACCCTTAAGAATAACTAAATTATGAATATACAGTGTGAAACCAAAACATAGTCTAGGAAAAATAAAAAGGAGAAAAATAAAAATAGAAATAAGAGGATGCTTTCCCAAAAATAGTAAATGAACATGCAAGCTGGTCTGAAATTACAAAGTTGAGTAAGGAGGTTAGAAGCATCTAGAGAATAGTCCAAAGGGATGAACGGGAGGAGGAACCTATAAATAGCGGGCCAAGCCTCATTTGTTTCTCCCCGTGGACTATCCTTGCGGATCTTCTTTCCAGGTCCGGGTTCCAGAGGTTGATGATTTCAGAGATTATATGAAGTGATTGCGGACTATTGAAGTAAAGAGAAGAAAAGATATTGCTGACAAGACTTGAAGAGAAGCTTGGACCGAAGACCAAAGTAAAAGAAAACATTCTGAAGACAGCTGAGTCCTGTGGGCACCTTCTTGCACTGTGGGGAAAGCATATTGACCGATCCGCACTATAGCGGCAACATATTGTATCCCCATACCGCATTGTCACAGTTTGCTGCATCATGGACCCACATTGTAGCGAGAACAATATTTGTATTACTGAGATTTTATTGGACGACTTTAGCATTGTATCATTAAGCTTGTTTGCACACCGATCCGATGATTTCTGTGTTTTCTCTCCGTACCTAGATTTTCTTGTTCCCGATGCTCACATTCTACTAACGCAATCATTCACTTTCTCTTCTGATGGGGTAGGGGCCTACGATGATCGCCATACGAGAGAGAGGGCGAGGTGCCTAGTGCGCAGACGTCGCTCCCCGGACCTGGGCATGACGCACACCCAGGGCTGATCCAATCCCCTGACGGCTCTTCCTATCACCTGACGTGGGAACGACCACACGGGGGGGCCTGATCCAACCCTGCACTGGCTCTTCCCATCATCTGACTTCCTTCCTGACACCTGAACTTGACGTGAATTGAGGCGGTTGCCCGATGATCCTCGACACATCACCCACTCCTTGAGAAGATAGACAGGAACCTCGACGTTAGATAGAGATTTCAAGTACCAACATTTTAGGTTTTGTGATTTTTTTCGTTACTTCACATACACACATTGAACATAAAGATTGTTTTGTTGCCTAAGCTTGAGCATTCACGATCTGCACTAGTTTAGTCCATACGCCTCTACACAAGAAAACCAAAATGAACAAAATGATTGAAGAACAGTTTAGGAAATATGAGGAGCGATTTAAGGAAATGGAAATTAATGCGAATGAATCTATAAAATCAAAATTTAGTATTGTGATGACCCTAATGCAAACAATAAATGCAATATCTGACCACTATCCAGTTAATGGCATAAGTATTAAAGATGTAAAAAATGATAATCTAGAATTTCTAAATTGAAACATAAGGTTGACTTGTTGTCTTACCAAGTTAAAGACCTACAAACATTGAAAAATGACCATGAACATGTGGTAAAGGTCCAAGGAATATCTGCACAAAAAGAGTCATTAGGTCTTAGAAGAACCATGCCTAGGGTGATAGCTAGGAAATCAAGTTGGGCTGAGAAGAGACCTATACGTTGCTTTTGGTGTGATCAGTATGGACATATGTTTTGGGATTGCATAGCATATGAGAGTGCATGCAAACATAGACTTGTAAGTGACCATGAAGGAAAAATTTGTAAGTTTCAAGATCAATCACCTTTACCTTTGAATGTAGAAAGAGGTGGGATGAAAGAATATTTTGAAAAGACTAAAACAAGATCAATGACAATTCAAAAGATGTGGAGACCAGAAAGACATGAAGATAATAGATTTGATGAATAAAAGAGCATGCTATCTAAGAAATCTATTGAAGAAACCAAAAGTATACAGATAAAGGTTGAAAAACATAATACTAAAGAGATATTAAGAGAACAAATTGAAATTGATCATAAAAGAGAGTCTGAAAGAGAAAAATCAAAGAAAGACTAGGAGATATATGTTTCATTTGATCCCAAAATTGTGACTAATGGGGATCTATTTGATCAAGAGAAAGTTATGAAATTGCAATCCCAAATAAACTTTGACAAACAAATTGAGCTAGAAAAGAGTAGAGAAGAAACTCAAGAAGATGTAAAATCTGATAAACCAATTAACAAAGTAGAAAAACAATTGCTTGATGATATTATTACGCAAATTGAGGGGAATGTAAAGGCGACTACGAAGTCTTCTAAGTCTTTGAAAAAGAATAAGAGAACTAAAATCTGACTTTCCAAGATATATTTGCAAATCTTGAATGATGATTGAAGTAGAATCATAATGAAAATGCATTAAAATGTTCAAGAGCTATCGAATGATAAATATTGATGAAAAAAATACATGATGATGATTAATGGATGATTATGATTAATGATATAACTGATGATTGATGATTGATGTTGATGATGATGAACTATAATGATTGATCATTGATTGATGATGATTTATGATTGCTCATTTATAATGATTGATGATGAGTGATAATGATTGATGATTATGATATGATAATAATGATTGATGATTGATGATGATGAAAGATAATGATTGATGATGATGAAAGATAATGATTGATCATGATGATGAATGACAATGATGATTGATGAATGATGAAGATTGATGATCTATTGAATAATGATGATTGATTAATGATGGTTGATGATAATGATTGATGATGAAAGATGATTATTAATGATTGATGACGATGACGATTCATGATGTTGAATGATGATTATGATGCTGATGATGATGGAGCATACTGATGACACTGAGGCTGATGCTGATGAAGAATGATAGACCATGAAATGGAAAAAAGGCTGGATCAATCAATGATTAAGATGCAATAAAATAATCAGGTGAAATGTTTCTGGTTTGAGTTCTGTTTTCTTTCTGAAAGAGCATTTGCCTTGCATTTGCGTGTGTGATCAAGATATGTATGAATTTAAGAAAATCATGTAGAATGAAGATAGAAAATATCTATTATGGGTTTGCATGAAGCATGACCGACTAGAAATTATGTGAACGGAATCAGTTAGCATACTAGAGACTTTTGGGAGTGAAAGCTTGGGAATGTGATAGCATGCTTAGATTGAGTGCATGTATATGCTGATTGATTTGAACGCTTAGTGAGTAGGAATCTTTGGATCCTACTATTTATTTCTTGCAAGATCTTACCTCCATATGGATCATGATTTATAGAAAAACATTCATACTTAAGCTAGCTATATATGTGTGTGTATGTTGTTAGTGCACTGCGATGGGCTAGTAGGCAGGTGGAACCACCTTGGTCGGGTGATCAAGGCCACGAGCCGTAGCTAGTTTCATCATAGGCCTGACCTATTTGTTGTCATGCGCATGCATGGGTTAGTAGGCGGTTGGAGTTACTCCAGCCAGGTCGTCAGAGCCACAAATTGACATCGATTTCATGTAGGGATAACATTGTGTATGTCGTGTGCTATGTTGGGTCAGCAGAGAGGTGGGGTAAACTTGGACGGGCGGACAAGTCCATGAGTGGCACCTGATTTTGACATAGGCCGATTTTTGAAATAAAGATAAAAAGAATAAATGTTGAGTTGAGATGAAGTGGAAAATGAAAAGAAAAGAAAAAGAAAAAGAAAATAGAAAAAGAAATGAAAAAGAGAAAAGATCTGATGGAGAGTTGGACAATAGGGAGTAAATAGTGGAAAACAAGGTATATTCTACAAACTCAGTTAGTAGAGACTTAAGTATATGCTAGTACTTAGCATGAGTTGTTGGATCTGAACCAGTTGAACAAACAGAAGATCTAGAAAGCCAACGATTTATTCATATGGTTACTTGTCAGATTGCAGATGTAGAAACATAGTATGATATTTGTGAAGCTTGAATCTGCATAATTTCCTAGAATTTGTACTAATCTTTATAAAGCTGCATGGAGTGCATGAAATCGTATTTCAATTTTTTGAAAAGGAAAACATAAAAAGTAAAAAGTATTTCAAAAAGACCTCGATACGCTTCTGTTGAATCTTGTAGGTTGGCCCATCAGGACGATGTGCAGGTTTAGTGGGGGTGAATGTTGGGATGAAATCCCACAGGGAAGTGTGCTTGATGTTTTTCAAAGCTCATTGATTTTATGAGTTATGGAGTGATGTTTTGATTGAGAGAGAGGTATATTTTGTGCATGATTTGGCCGATTTTATTGATTGTGAGATAAGAAACCATGTTAGAGATGTACATTGGACCTGTGTTGTGTGTAAATATCTGACTTTTGACCCATAGAAACCTAGGTTTGATCCTTAAAAACCCTTGAAAACGTGACTTTATCCCATGAAAACTAAACTTGAACCCTTAGAAACCCCTGGATTTTTGGCCAAAATTATGAATAAACCCTTGAATTGACGTGCTTGAGTTAATTGTGGGCAAAACCCTAACTTCTCTGATCAAAAACCCTAGGTTGGACCCTTGAAATTGGCGTTCACCCTAGGTCAAACCCATAAGAATAATTAATTTGTGAATATACATTGTGAAACCAAACCATAGTCTAGGAAAAATAAAAAGGAGAAAAATCAAAAATAGAAATAAGAGAATGATTTCCCAAAAATAGTAAATGAACATGCAAGCTGGTCTGAAATTAGAAAGTTTAGTAAGGAGGTTAGAAGCTTCTAGAGAATAGTCTCAAGGGATGAACGAGAGCAGGAACCTATAAATAGGGGGCCAAGCCTCATTTGTTTCTCCTCCTGGACTATCCTTGCGGATCTTCTTTGAAGGTCCAGGTTCGACAGGTTGATGATTTCACAGATTATATGAAGTGATTGCAGACTATTGAAGTAAAGAGAAGAAAAGTTATTGCTGAGAAGACTTGAAGAGAAGCTTGGACCGAAGACCGAAGTAAAGAAAAGTCTTGAAGACAGTCGAGTCATGTGGGCACCTTCTCGCACTATGGTGGGAGGCCTACCTTATATTTGGTCGATTCGCACTGTAGCAGCGGCATATTGAATCCCCATACCGCACTGTAGCGGTTTGCTGCATCACCGACCCCCACTGCAGCGGGAATATTTGTATTATTGAGATTTTACTGGATGACTTTAGCATTGTATCATTGAGCTTGTTTGCACACCAATCCGACGACTTCCGTGTTTTATCGTTGTACTTGGATTTTCTCGTTCCTGATGCTGATGTTCTACTAACACAACCATTCGCTTTCTCTTCCGATGGGGTAGGGGCCTACGATGATCGCCATACCAGAGAGAGGAGGAGGCGCCTAGCGCACAGATGCCGCTCGTCGAATGTGGGAACAGTGCACACTCGGGCCCTGATCCAATCCCGCGCCGGCTCTTCCCATCACTTGACTTCCTTCCCGACACCGATATTAGAGCATCTCGATGCAAAAGCTTTGTCTCTTTTGTTCGAGCAAAATTCAAGATGGAGGATTGTAAAACTGCAGGTACTCCAATGGAGGTCAGCCATAAATTGAGCTCACGTGAAGGTGAACTCATAGAGGACATCACATCATATCAAAGCCTTGTGGGTAGTCTCAACTATGCCACATTGACAAGGGTAGACATATGCTATAGTATGAGTGTGCTAAGTCAATTCATGCACACACCAAGGAAACCACACATGGATGCTGCCAAAAGGATTCTCAAGTATCTCAAAGGAACCATAGATGAAGGACTTCATTATCGTTATGTATGTGATTAAGGTTTGAAGCTATTTTTTGATGTAGATTGGGCTGGTTCCAAGGAAGATAGAAGGAGCACTTTAGGATATCTTACTTTTGCACGTTCAAAGCTTATTTCATGGTCATCCAAGAAGCAACCTACAGTTGCTCTTTCTTCCACAGAGGCTGAGTACAGAGGTCTTGCCATAGCTACTCAGGAACCTATGTGGATGAAGACATTATTCAAAGATCTTGGATTGGAGTTTGGAACTCCAACTACTTTGGTGACAATATGAGTTCTATTCATTTGGCTGCTAATCCTATTTTTCATGCAAGGACTAAACATATTGAAGTTCATTATCACTATGTATGAGAGAAAGTTCTAAGCAAAGAGATTAAAATATCATATGTATCCACTCATCAACAATGTGCAGATATTCTAACCAAACCATTGGATGGTACAAAGCTTTTCAAATTCAAGGCTATGATAGGTTTGCAGGTAATCTTGGAAGATTGAAGACCTCAAGCATACTTGGCTTGAGGGGGAGCTGTTGGAGCAAGTCTATGACAAGCCTACGTATTGGCTTGAGTCCCACAAAGTCATAGACAAAGCTTTAAAATGAAGACTATGTAAAGTTCACTTGTGAACTACCTCTTGAAACTTTTTGAAGTCTTACTTGATGTAAAGGTGAAAGAATCTTAAGTGGTTGTGTCCACTTGATCAAAATAGGAAAGAGGAGCCAAGAATTTGTGATTTGTGATAGATAGAGAATCAAATCAATCACTAATTGATTCGAGAGTGATTGAAGGAAGTTAGCCTCCCAAGCTCAACTATAAATACATGGCAGCTTTAGTCATGGTTAGAGAGACCTCACAGAAAACCACGAAGAGCTGAGCTTTATGCCATATCAAGGTGTGGTTTCAAGGCACACATATGTATCCATAAGTCCATTGTGTTGTGAAATAAATATACTTTCATTTTCATAATCATTTGAGTTCATATTTCCATGTTCTTGTGAAGTGTACTACTCACTGCCATATCTCTCAATTTTCTCAGTCAGATTGTAGAGATGGTTTCTCTGAGCTTGGTGCATCCTTTTCACTGATTTAACTTGGTATAGTTAGCTCTATAAATCTACATGCTCACCAATTTTCCTTTCATTTGGGTGTTTCAATCTTTAGTTATGTTTAGTTGAAGTCAGCCCTATCTGTTCATTTTCAGTTCTCTGTCAGGTACCCGACTTTTTTACTCATCTTGTGAGAGTAGTTTATCTCTGTGTAATTACCCAAATTCAAGGATTTAAAGTTTTCTGAATTCAGCATACTCTCTAGTAGAAGCATATAAATTTGCACAATCATTGGATTCTTAAAACTTGAGTTATCTTTATTTTTCTGCTCACTAGTCTCATTACTATAGCAACCCATGGAAATTGGGATGATGTCATCACTTGTTAAACATCATTTCAGTGTGTGATTCATTATTTTTGATGAGATTACTCTTGGAAGTTAGCTCTTTAACTTAAATCGACTTCTGCAAAAGGGATTAAGATAATTACTTATGTGCTTAGAGAATTATGCAAAACATTGTACAGTTCTATGAATGAAAATAGCAAGTTCTTCACCTTTGAGCTAACTCCAACTTATCTGTTTTGATCTATCTTTTTGAAAGAGATCTTCCAAGGTACATAGGGTGTCTAATACATCCATTGGCAAGCTAAAAGGGCCCACCACATACTCCTAGAGTTCATTTGGCTGGTGTAGATCAAGGATTTTGCAACACCTCTTCATCTTCAAGCACACACCTATCCATCTCTTCACACAGCCCTCGCCAACCCCTGTCTTCCCTCCCTCCCTCTGTCTCTCTCTCTCTCTGTCTCTCTCTCTCTCTCTCTCTCTCTCTCTCTCTCTCTCTCTCTCTATCCCTCTCCCTCTGCCCACCCCACAACCCCCCACCTACAATGCCCCCACTCCCCTCACCTAGTCCCACACCCCCTTCCTAGTCGCGCAGCCCCCAGGAGCCCCCCATCCTCTCTCTCTCTCTCTCTCTCTCTCTCTCTCTCTCTCTCTCTCTCTCTCTCTCTCTCTCTCTCTCTCTCTCTCTCTCTCTCTCTCTCTCTCTCTCTCTCTCCCCTACAACCCCCCATCTGCAGTGCCCCCACTCCCCTCGCCTAGTCTCACACCCCCTTCCTAGTCGTGTAGCCCCTGCAAGCCCCCTGTCCTCCCCCTCTCTCTCTCTCTCTCACTCTCTCTCTCTTTCTCTCTCTCTCTCTCTCTCTCTCTCTCTCTCTCTCTCTCCCCTAGCCCCTTCCAACCCATCCTCCTCCTTCCTCCTATGCCCGCCCACCTCCTCCCTCCAAACCCCGCCCACCACCACCACCTCCACTCCACCCGCCCACCTCCTCCCTCCAGCCCCCGCCCACCTCCTCCCTCCTACCCTCGCCCACCTCCTGACTCCAACCCTCGCCCACCACCTCCAGTCCACCTGCCAACCTCCTCCCTCCAACCCCCGCCCATGTCCCCCATCCAACCCTCGCCCACCTTCTTCCTCCTACCCCGGACCACCAGCTCCACTCCCCTCGACCACGATCTCGACTCCACCCACCCACCACATCCACTCCTTCTGCCCACCTCCTCCCTCCAACCCCCCACCTCCACTCCACTCGCCCACCTCCTCCCTCCAACCCCCGCCCACCTCCTCCCTCCAACCCCCGTCCACCACCTCCACTCCACCTGCCCGCATCCTGCCTCCAACCCCCACCCACCTCCTCCCTCCAACCCACACCTACCTCCTCCTTCCTACTCCCCACCTCCTCCCTCCAACCCCCACCCACCTCCTCCCTCCTACCCCCCACCACTTCCCTCCTACCCTCGCCCACCACCTCCACTCCCCCCGTCGACCATCTCCACTCCAGCTGCCCACCTCCTCCCTCCAACCCCAGTCCACCTCCTCCCTTCTACCTCTGCCCACCTCCAACCCCTACCCACAACCTCCAGTCCACCCGCCGCCCACCTCCTCCCTCCAAACCCCCCCCCCCCCACCTTCTCCCTGCAACCCCCACAAGCATGGTCATGCCAAGTGTCACTTTGTTGTCATTGATATCTTTAACGGGGAGAAGTTGGAAGATATTGTTCCATCTTCTCACAAGTGTGATGTTCTTGAAGTCACACGCACTAAATATCAACTCATCGATATTTATGAAGATGGGTATGTGAGTCTTCTAACTACCACTGGTGATACAAAGGATGACCTTCGCCTGATGAGACTCTTGTGTCTGAGCCCAAGGAAGGTTTTGGAAAAGGGAAAGACCTCATGGTTATAGTTCTATGTGCCATGGGGGAGGAGTACATTTCTGCTATAAAACCTCTGTGACAAATTATGGTATATCAAGCTTTTCAGTAAGTGCCTTTAGCCTTCAACTTGAACACGTCATGGATTTGGTTTTGGATTTTCTTTTTTACTAGAAAGTAAATGGTTATTGCCGCCAACATTCATGATGACAAAGCCCTGAGTACCTATTTTTGAGGATTTAATTTAAAGCTCGTGGCTAGCACCATATTTGATCTACCCCTCCAATTTTGGGGCAATCAATCAACGCATATTCAGTCTTTTGTGGGAAATTGGAAAGGCCCTCTTGGCCTATTGAAGCCTATAAAAGCAATGGACTTGCACACATTGGGGGACATATCTTATTTCTGGCATCTATTCTGGTCCTCTCTTTGCACTCTATAGCTACAAGCCTACTGTTGGAAGTCACTCTGTGGTGAGGATACAGAGCGTGGGCTTCTTAGTGGAGGGCTAATAGCACTTTAGTGTGAAGAAGTGGCTTGGTTTTGTCATTCAGTGTGAGTGAGTGGTATTTCCTTGCTCTTTCCCTTAGAGAAAGTCTTCATACTTTTGTACTGATCAGTGCAAGCCTTCATCTAGTTGCGTTCATTGTAGGTATTGGATGGATGTTTTGTATTCATTCTGTTTAGTTCTAGAATGGCATGTTAGCCTAGAGCATAAACTTTTAGAGCATGTCTTTTGCCTATATTATATATTCGAGCTAAGGAGTGGTTTTGTCCTTCACTATTGTCATTTATCATTAATATTCCTCTCTCTGAGTATCCATAATACCATGCATCTATTGCGAACATGCCTGCTCGCAGGAATGTTTAAGGGTATACTTTTCTAAGGAGAACCTCCCTTGAGTAGGTGGAGTACAGGAAAAGCATATTTCCTGCTCTTGTTAAGTACCCCCGTATTGCCTCTACAAAACTAAAACCTGCAAGAACTTCAAAAGCACTTCTACACATCTAATGTGGCTAATCACTGATAGTCCATGTTTTCCACAATTTATTTATGTACGATGCTCCTTTTGGTTGGGTGCTGATGTGGGAAGACAACAACGAGATCAGCGTAGTTATGGCACTATGCAATACATAAATAGAAGGCTCAAGACCATGGCAGAGAGACCTCCTTATTTCCCGAATAAGGACCCGCACTACAGGTGATGATACATTTTTCATATTAAGCTTTTTTTTTTTTTGGTTTAAGAATATGATTGCCACATCATCAAATCTCCCCCTCAAGGTAAGAAGGAGTTTGAAATGAAAGAAATACATATGTCCATATAAGATGAAATTAACACGAAATGAAATTTGGATACAAACTAAAGCTTCGTAACTCTTAAAGCTTCTTTGAAGTAGATGAAATTTTATTTGGGAAGAGCTTTGGTGAAGATATCTGCCACTTATTCACGTGTGCTGATGTGAATCAGCTCAACTTGTCCTTCAATGAAGTTGTCACAAAAACAAAGACATAATGAACTTTGATGTGCTTCGATCTTGCATGATAAATTGGATTCTTTGATAGCATAATGCTGCTCACATTATCCCAATAGATGATCAATTTTCTATCGATGTAGACTCCCAAGTCTTCAAGTCGGTACCTAATCCATGTTGCTTCACAAACACTTTGAGTAGTGCCTCTATATTCAGCTTCGGGGATTGACAAAGAGATAGCTGGTTGCTTCTTGCTACTCCGTGAAATTGTTGCACTTCCAAGTGAGAATGAAAATACAGTTGCTGAACTTCCATCCATGATATTACCTTCCCAATCTACATCTATGTATGCATATATCCATGGCTGACTTTTTTCTCTCATAACACAACCCAAAATTACATGTTCATTTCACATATTACAATATGCATCTCACTACATTCAGCTGCACTCTACATGCTTTATGCATAAACTAACTCACCAATTTAAGAACGAGAGTGCTTATCTCATCCGTGCATCATTCTGGGCTGGATCTTCGTTGCCATATCAAACGCATTCTCTTCAAAAGGAGAACTTTGCATTGCTTATCTACGCAGACATATGGGACAAGGTGGTCATTTCGTTACCTCAGCGAGACAGAGAAGAGACGCGCAAAATGTACGTCATAGCTTTGATACCACTTTAATAATTCAGCTCAGCTATGGCGCTGTGCAATACATAGCCAGCATGAACGCTCAAGACGAGGACGCAGAGACCTCCTTATTTGTCGGATAAGGCCCCACGCTACTGGCGGTGATATATTGTTCCTATTAACTTTGTTTTTTGGTTTTAGAATACGAATGCCACGTGATCAAATGTAGAGTCAATATGGACAAAGGAATTTAAATTTCCAATAAATAAGAGCTTTGTGAATCACGGAGTTTCTCGCAAGTTCTTTAGTATAATAACAGTGTGCTCACCATACACTCGCTCGAGATGCAGACATTCGTAATGCCATGTATGGCAAAGCGCAGACTCTATGTCTAAAGTTCAACTCTCGAGTGTCTACGTGTGCTTGCGAACAAGCATAAGCGAAGACAGTTACGTGACAAACATAAGCCTGTCATGATGCGACTCGTTTCCTGAGAGGAGACAGCGAGTGAATATGAAATCCCATGTTCTTCGTTTGTTTGTGACTAGTTGTGTATGCGTAACACGTTTACTCAGAGAAGTAGGCTGTCTGTCAAATGAAGCTCAAACCAAAGAGTAGCTTCATCATATCAACAGAGCTCAAATGGAGATGACGATGGTGACTCTCGCTGGTTTTGTGCCGTCTTTTATTGATAACTTTTTTTTTTAATATAAAGGAAGTTCGGCAATAGCCTACTCTCCCGGACTTGAATTAAATTAAGAAACAAAGGTACAATAGAAGGGGACTAGTGCCCACGGGACCCCCCAAATCCCACAAAGCAGGGGAAGCTTGGTTGATTCCTAGGTTGCATTACCAAGAAGGTTGATCACCCTCTCGTCGCCCTCATGCGGGACCCACTTGGGTTTGAGCTTGTTGTTGATCAAAAGGAGGACTTGATGATGCCTGAAGGGGGGGGAATTCTTACTGTTGGCAATCCTTTTGCCAAGGAGGAACAGAGATTTTTCAATCGACCACTCCCTGGGGGAGTCACCGAAGTTGAGAGCACACCGCTCCCGCCAAATTTTCCACAGGACTTCCCCTCTGATTGCGTTCCAGAGAGCCGCAGAGCACCCAATCGCTTCACCCAAAAGGACTTGTTTCCAACTAAGCTGTTTCTGGACTCTGATTTTCAGTCCAACCATCTGCCAGATTCTGTAGGAGTTGGGGCAAGTAAGGAAGATGTGTGGGACATCTTCGATTGCGCGGTGGCAACGTTTGCACCACGGAGGGATCCCACAAATTTTGCTTGCCTTATGGTTAGTCCAAATTCCTCGATGAAGAATTTGCCATAAGAGGACCGACTTCTTAATCTCTATCAGTGGGTGCCAGATACCCATGAATTTCATGTCCCACCGCAGCCGCGTCCAAGACAGGCACCACTTCTTGTTGAGGCTGATCTGGAGGTCAGTCGTTTCTTTGATGTACGGGATTTTGAGTAGACTATTTCCATTGTGCCATTTGAGACCACGCGCGTTCGGTGCATCATGTCCCATGAGAAGGCGGGTTTTGTGACGATCCCAAGCGAGGCATCTGCTTTGCAAGGTGTTCCATTCTTCGTAGGAGATGTTTATGCGAGGGTCGATATCCTCGAAGTTGATCCAACTGTTGGTGTCATGTTTCCAGAGGTGTTTCCATTTTTTGAATCCTTTGTTCCATAACTTCTTGGCATTTTGAATGTTCCAAGATTCCACACTCCGGATGCCATGAATCGGAAACCAGATAGAGTCGTTTTGTCTGATTCCGGCCGCCCACTTCCAGTCCTCACTAATTCTTGTGAAGCTTTTGACTTTATTCCAGCCCTTCCAAAGAGAGCAAACGAGATTGGAGCCTTTCGGGAAGACAGGTATCGGGGAGAATAGCAAGGTCATGATGTCGAGGTTCTTCCAGTTCGGGGACCCCGTGAGGGCCAGCTCATTTTTGTTTCTGAAGATCAGTTTGGCCCACGAGGCCTCCCTATTGCACCAAGCTTTAATCATCCATTTGGCTGCCAGTTTGTTAGCCATACACCCAATGTCCAGGATGCCAAGCCCCCCGCTATCTCTAGGGCTGGTGCAGATGTCCCATTTGATTTTAGGGACCCCCCTTCTGTTATGATCACCTGTCCAAAGAAAGTTTCTGCAGATGCCATTCAATTTGGACAGGCCTTGCTCATTCGGTCTCCAGCAGGAAATGAAATAGATGGTAGACGAGAGGAGGAACGTGTTGATGACCATCGCCCGTCCAGCGAGATTGATTTGCATGCCTCTCCAGTAATTGAGCTTGTTTTCAAGTTTGGCCAGCACCCAATTCCATCGCTGCTCCATAGAGACACCAAATCCCAAGGGGATTCCAAGCAGTCGAAAGACTTGGCCCTGCGGAATGATTTGACAGCCGTGATCAATGAGAAGGCCAGGTTGATGTCCCACGATGGCCCTAAAGGCGGTCTTATTGTGGTTGATTTTGGATCCTGAGGCCTCACAAAAGGTATCAAGACACTTCCAGAAAGTCTCCAGGCTGGTTTTGTCATTGTGAACGAACGCGTTCATATCATCAGCAAAAAGTCTCATGATGAATTGACTGTGGTCGTGCGGTAGTTGGAGGCCTTTGATATTGCCAACCTCCACATGGTGAGCCACAAGTCTGCTCAGCCCCTCAGTGGCGATGGCAAAGAGAAGGGGGGCAAGAGGGCACCCTTGTCTAATAGATCTTTTAAGATGGATCGCCTTTGAAAGTTTGCCGTTTACGTTAATTTGGGTCGTTGCGTTGCCGAGAAGGGTCGCGATCATCTTGGTGAATTTCTGACTACATCCGAGGTCTTGGAGCGACTGCAGAATATAGTCCCATTCTAGTCTATCGTAGGCTTTGTCAAAGTCGATCTTGAGGAAGACCACATCTTGATTAGACTCGTTTGCAAATTGAATACCTTCCCAAATATCCATAATAGTTTCCAGGATGGACCTGCCTTTGATGAAACCTTTTTGGTCCTCACTAAGCCAAGATCTCAGATGGCACGCAAGTCTGTTGGCAATGACTTTGGCGACGATCTTGTATCCTGTTTGTAGCATCGTAATTGGCCGCCAGTTCTCGATTCTATTTTTTTCCCCCTTCTTGTGAACCAGCTTGATAATTCCATTATTTATACAAGAAGGAAGAGCACCAAAGTTTAGCGCTTCTTGCCAGACCATCCGAAGAGGGGTGGCGACCACCAGCTTGAAGGATTTAAAAAACTCATTAGTGAGTCCATCGGGTCCCGGGCTTTTACCGAGAGGGAGGGCATCAATGACCTCAATGATTTCTGATTCAGAGATCGGGGCATGGAGCAGGGAGTGGAGGTTGGGTGGTATTCTCCGGGGGGAGACCCTAGAAATGGCAGCCATGCAGTCCCTTCTGTGGTGGGAGAGGGGGTTCGAGGTTCCCAGGAGTCTCGTGAAGTGCCCTTCGATGATGCCAAAGTTGTCCTCTTCCGAGTTGCATACATTGCCGTGTGGGTCTAGCAGTAGGGGAATCGTCTCTCTGTTGTGTTTCCTTTTGAGGATGCTGCACATCTCTTTGGTAGGTTTGTCGGCTTTTCCAGCCCACCACTCCTTGAAGAAGATTTGCAAGTTTTTCCTTTGAATTTCTTCCTCGTATCTCAACGCTGCTCTGATTCTTCGGAGACCTTTCTGGGCTTGGTGTTTTCCTTTGTTCACTTCCTCCTCGAGTCGCCAGAGTCTGTGGTACAGCGCTTCCCTACGAGCCCGCCGCACGGTCTCGAGCATCTTCTTAGTTCTGATCATGATCTTGCGAGACTTGTCGACCGCACTTCTCCAGCACTTGGCTGGGGCCAAGCCAGAGGCGAACGCCACCTTCCACACATCGGCTATCTCTTGATGGACGGAGGGGAGAGAGAAGGTGGAGGCGTTGGCATGGAACCACGGAGCCTTGTGGGTCCCGTAGGAAGGTTGGAAAGTGATAACAATCGAGTAGTGATCAGAGATGGTGAGGTCAGTACGTTGCGTGATGGAAGGGTGGCCCCACAGATGAGCAAAGCTCTGAGAGACGTAGCATCTATCAAGTCTAGCTTTCCTCAGATCCTCGCCCGCTTGGAGATTCGACCAGGAAAAGCCATTCGAGTCTTTGAATTCGACCAGATCCAGGTGGAGTTTGGTCAAGTCCCACGTTTCTTTCTCCCGACTGTCAATGACCCTGCCCTTGCCCATCCATCTGTCCATAGGGTCCTCCACCATGTTAAAGTCGCCACAAATAAGCACGTTGTGGGGAAGCGAGTCAAGAGAAGTCCAAGTGTTCAGCCTCTCCGAATCCCCGTTAGGGGCGTACAGAGAAACCATAGTAACACAAAGGGGAGCACCAAAAGAAACCGCAATCCAGCGGTGATTTACGTCTTCAATGGAGTTCTCGAGCTTTTCAAGCCAGGGTTGTTTAACACCGATGGCCGTTCCACCGGACCCCCGCTGGTGCTTTGTTGGGATCCACACATGGGCCGAGGAAACCTGTCTGAGTCGTTTCAGAAGGTCTTCTCCGTCAATTTTAATCTCTTGAATGCATATAATGTCTGGTTTTAAGCTCGTGTCGCGGAGCCATTGACCAATGATGGCCGCTCTTGAGGGGTCAGTTAGCCCTCTAGCATTCTTGGAACTTAAGCTCACACCGAATCCATGAACATGAGGCGCACTACTTTTTGTTCATTTTACTGTGGAAATCACATCTTTATCTATTCCTTCATAAGCTTGAATCTCATAGCCATTGCACCATTGGCGCCCCTTCGTAATCTATAAGAGGGCACATTCTCCCCTTCTCAAACCCAAATACAATCAATCAAAGGGTACCAATCTTTGTACTTTTATCTCCCAATATCATCCATTTTCTTCATGTTTGATAAAGTCTCTTTTTTAATCGTCCTAATGTTGCTTCTAGTCGTAGAATCCCTTTATCCAAATATTTTTTGCTCTTTGGATAAATCGCTCTCAATCACACTAATGCACAGGAAAGGAAACAAAATGAATTAGTATTTTCTTATTTCACTCCACCATATCTAGTCATGGTTTAGGCAATAGTGAGTATTCATGTTATATCAATATTTCCAAAGAGAAGCATCAATTCTTAAGCATTAAGTGACCATTAGGAATGGACAGAAGAGGTGTACACCAAGTTCATTGTTTCCAATATACGAGCACTTGAAAGGGCTAAATCATGAATGTTTCAAAAACTAGGGGCATTACCCATGACTTCAAAGTATTACCCCAAGGCTTGATCATCCAGTAAGACAAAAGTTTAGTTTCTAGTGTGCAAAAATTGAAAATTTCCATTGCACTAAGTTGTTTTGGGAAACTCCAGATGTTCTAGTTGATGTTGAGAATTCCCGTTCTATTTTGATCGCCCATCAAAATAAAGTTCATACAAGCTCTCTCCATGTTTATTTGGTCTTCAACATGAGAGGAACTATATAATTTAGGGCATTAGCAATGCCTCGATAACAATTCTTTTACCAAACATGTTCAATTACATGCCGTTCCAACATTTGAACTTCTTCTCAAGTATGTATAGTGTGCGAAGGTGATGGAAAAGTAAGAAGATGAGAGAGAATTTGCAAAATACTACTTTAAACTAGCCTGTTTTTTGCTTGGAGACTATAGTCAACTCCCTTATCTTGCAAATGACACATACATATGGACATAGTGCTTTTGAGAATCAAACTCAAATGTTGAAGGAAAGATAGAGGAGTTGATTTTGAGCATGACGAGGAAACATTTTCTTTATGAAAGAAGGCACTTGAAACACTGCTTAGTGCTCCTAACCTCCTATGAAGTGGGTAAAGGAATTTTGTAGAGATTCAATTTGGAAGGAGAGTCAGCTAATCCATTTTGTAATACAAAATTAGAGTAACTAGAGAGTTAGCAATATACTTAGGAAATCAAAGGTGAGACCCTAACATTTGAGAAAGCAGATAGTTCACAAACACAATCATAGAAATTGATTCATATCTATGCACACAAAGCTCCAATGATCAACACATTTTACTTGAGTTTATTACATAACTATTGATTGGCTCTACCAAAAGATTCCAATAACATTATCAAAGTTATATGAATAGATTATGCCTTAGTTTATTGTTTCCTTGATATGATTAAGTATATATTTTTTTTGCGTCCATGTGCGGCTTCCTAGGAGAGTTCATAAATTCACTTAGAAAACTCACACTATAGCTAAAATCTACTCTTATCAAAGTAGCATGATTTAGAATTCTCAATAGAATTTGACGTATTGTCACATCTTTAGTGACACCTCCTTCATGATAACTTAATTTGAAACTCTTCTTTATATGTGCATGTGCAACCCTTGAATTTTCCGTTCTGAATTTTGTGAGAATATAATTGATGTGATTTCTATTAGGCACGTACATACCATGCTTTATGTGCGTGGCCTCCAATTCAAAAAATTATGTGAGCTATGCTAAATCACATAGCTTTAGTTATTCCTTCATTTGATTTTTAATCCTACTTATGCGTTTAATAGCATTGACTATCATAATAATGTCATCCAGATACACAGAGGTATATGCCTTCTCAATATGATGTTTTAATGGATAGGGAAGCATAAGAATTGCTCACCACAAATCCTTTGTCTTGTAGGTAATTAAGATCTATGATTCCAAGTTGCTAGAGCTTCACTGCAATTTGGCATTCCGGAGTCCATTCAAACTTTCGTGGAGTACTAATCATTAGCCAATTAAGTGGTGTTGCTAAATGAGCTAGCCACCGTAGATGCCTGCCATGCCACCGGATTTGACCCAGGAAGTGCATAACTTCTTTCCGCGTTGTAGGGACCGGTGCTTCCAACACAACTGCGATTTTTTCTGGATCGACTTGGATACCTTAAGCAGATATAATATGTCCAAGGAGTTTACCACAAGAAACCACAAAAACAGATTTTGTCGGGTTTAGGCAGAGTCGGTATTCACAGCATTTCTCAAAGCAGCACCGTAAATGATACAGGTGTGCCGCAATCTTGCCAAATAAGGAGAATTCATTTAAATAGACTTGCATAAAATTAGTCAGGTAGGGCGAAAAGACTTCCTGCATGCAACGTTGAAATGTGCTGGGGGCATTCCTTAACCCAAACCACATGACCGTACAAGCAAAAACACCCCAGTTCGTAATGAAAGTTGTTTTCGGTATGTCTTGTTCAGCCATTTTGACCTGGTTATAACCACTGTAGCCGTCTAGAAAGGAGTACATCTTGTGCCCGGTCACTCTGTCGAGCATTGTGTCAAGAAAGGGAAGAGGAAATGGATCAGGTACCGTGGTCGCATTCAGTTTCTGGTAATCCACACAGATTCGTAGCTGTTTATTTTTCTTCGAAACAATCACGATCGGAGATATCCATTCTGCATGCTCGATTGGTACAATGAATCCCACCTCAATAACCGGTCGAGTTCTGCTTTGACCTGTGCTGCATAATTGGGATTCATTCGGTAACTGGATTGTTTAATTGGCTTCGCCTCTGGTTTGAGCACGATCGGATGTTGATAGATCCGCGGATCAAGACCTTTCATATCGTGATAGTCCCAAGAGAAAACATCAGAAAACTCATGCAGGAGTCGGATCAAGTCATCTTCAAATGCCTCGGACAATCCTACCTTAATCTTAACAGGTCGTGGGTTAGCCTCATCACCCAAATTATATGTTAGTAACTGATCTTCCGGGACATAAAATTATCGAGGTTTCACCGGATCATCAGCTGACTGTAAAAGTTGATGTAGGGTGGCTCCATCCATAGCAACACTATCATCTGCATCTGCATCTCCGGTCACAACAACAACCGTACAGGCTGCCGGACTCCAGTTATCTCCTACAGCTTGAAGATCTATAGTACCTAAGGAAATCAAATCTTTATTGTTCTTCAGAAACGCCTCTTCTTCATCGTCAGATAAGCCATCCAACATGTGGACCGGCTCTGCTACATATGGTTTGGCATGAAGCTCACAGGGCTGAATGGCATCCAGTTTGACAACATATTTACGGTGATTATCTTTGAAAGTCAATTCCTGTGCTGACCAATCCTGTATAACTTTGGCCTGTTTCAACCATGGTCGACCGAAAAGAAGATTATAGTTGAGACTGGATTCTCGTAGTTCTAAGACTACAAAAGTCATTTTGAACGTGGTACCCTCCAAAGTAATCGGGATATTCCCTACGAGTCCCACCGGATGGACTCGGGATTGGTCTGCCATTCTGACAAAGAATTGGACGGGCTCGATCTGGGTGCACCCCAATTTCTTACAAAGAGCTGCAGTTTCTATGTTCACACCCGAACCGCCATCAATAAACACTTGAGTAATCTTCTGATTTTTATGCCAGATAGTGATTAAGGGGACTGAATCATCCACCGTAGAATCAGTTTCCAGTTGTATTGCGACCATCGCCGGAGTACAGGAAGTTCCAGGACTAACCTGTTGCTGGAATTGCTGCCTAACTCCGGGCACCAAGGCGAGTAGCTACCCCAAAGGGAGTGTAATTGAAGCCTTCGAGAGAATATCCCATACCTGGGCTGTTGGAATTGCACTCTTCACTGATTCTGATGATGATTCTCTTGTTACTAGGGTAGAGGCTTGTTCATGCGCTCTCACCTTTGGCAGGGGAGCCTGTGTCACCGGAATTGGATCAGGGAATACAGTTGGTTCTTTAGCGGCCCACTGACTGGCCTTGGTATACATTCGCTGCTGTTCGCGGATACCAGGTTTAAACACTTCAGCTACTAGTTGCAGCTGCTTACCCGATCTTGTTTAGACCACTGCAGCTTGTGATTCCACTGGTGAGATATAGACCATGTTGGTCATCGGGTTCTGGCGCTCTTTCTTTCTTTTGTTATATTCGGCTACATCCTTGCAAAATCTCCGAATGTGGCCAATCTCACCGGAAAAATGACATCGAGGTGGTGGCAGAGAAGTACCTTCGGCTGATGTACTTGCTTGCCATCGATTTGCATTGAAATTGGTATTCCGCTGTCCCCAGTAATTTCAGTATCCTCGTGCCTGATTGTTTGGCATCTACGGTGGCACATAGTGAGTTGCTCGCTGCCGTGGTTCTTGTATAATGGGGTTTACAGCTTTGCATCCCTGCACTTTAGCATTATACGCACAATTTTCGATTGAGTGTCGGGTGGTATTGCAGATGGCACAATACATCTGATTAAGGGTAGAGATGGCACTAGTGTGCCCGGGATTTTTGCACTTAGTGCAATACATCTGTTTAGCCGGATCATCTATAACGTTCTTGCTGGCTTTTAGCCACTCCAAGTCTTCACTGAATCCTCCAACCTTATGCTCTAGGTGCACGGCCATCGCTATAACAACATCCAGTGTCATAGCATCCACACAGTGGATGATCATGATTTGTCTTAGCTCTGGGGTCAGACCATTAACGAACCATAGGGTTATAACATCATCCGCTAAGTTAGCATGTGCCGGAGGAAATTGTCTTAAATGAGTTCTAAACAATGTGGCATATTCCTGAATAGTCTGGTGCGGCTTCTATCTATTGTTCTGCAAGTAATAAAAAATTTTGGCAGGGTTCTTCTCCAGTCGGAACCTCTACAAAAACGCATCCCTTACCGCCTCATAGGTAATGAAATGGTTGATATCATACTCTGTTAGCCATCTCGCTACTTCATTGACTAATGTTGACTGGAATACGATGGCCTTGTACGCCGGATCGATTGGATGGTTCAGTGCGGCATAACTTATCTCAAAGGTACGCACATGTGCATTAGGGTCGTCACCTGGAAATCCACCGAACTTGGTGTACGTCACCCCTGTTGGAACAGGTCGAAGTGGAAGGGGTTGTTGCTATTGTTGTTGTTGTTGTTGTTGTTGTTGTTGTTGCTGTTGCTGCTGTTGCTGTTGTTGTCCACTCATGGTGCTAGTAGTGGTACCGTTGCTTTCTCCTAAGTTTTGAGGAGGTGTTTCTTTTCCTTCAGAATCTGTGTGGTCAGACTGCTCAGCTTTCGGCTTGAAAATAGCGTTCAATCTCTTACGGATCTCCAAATCGAAGAGCCTATCCTCAGCCTTGATATCCCAGGTAGGAAAATTTGCCTCAAACAGTGGTGTCGGAAATGAAGATTCACCAGGAACTATCACACGGTCACCAAAAAACTGTAAATCCCTGCAATTGGGACCGAACTGTCACCGGAATTTGTCGAACTTTCCCCAAATTTGGGTATTCTTTCACCGGTAATGATCTCTCTGGGTAGCACAACTTTATCCTCGGAAAGGGTATGAAGAACTTCAAAATTAATTTTTAAGCCTATAAAAATCTTATGATAAATGCTAATACAATCTCTTGTGAATAATCCTATACAAATTAATATTTCTAAATGATCGTAAGTTGCTTCAATCTTCAAATGTCGCAATTTCATAAAATCGTATTCTTGTAAACTTTTATTCTTGTAATCTCCTTTGCAATCTTTTCAATGATCTGCAAAAGAAACAAAAAGAATGTAAGCATGCTTTTAATAAATAAAAAACACTCATTGAATACTTTAACATTCAATACATAACTTAAACCTAAATTAACATATATATATATACAAATACTTCTAACTTCCTAACTTTAATGATTATGAAAACTTCATTTTGCATACATGTACGTTTTTCTAATACTATCATATATTCATAATTACTTATGCAAACTTTTACATGCATTCACTAACATTCTCATGCATACATACATACCTACATATGCATATATATGCATTTATGTTCTCAACTTATGTATTCATTCATGTATGTAAACACAAACATAAATTCATTCCTAAACTCATACACACATTTATACACAATACATGGAAACACATGCATTTCACTTACATGCATATATGAATACTAATCATTTATGCATACATGCATATTAATGTACATGCACATGTATATACATAACATACATGTATATGTACCTCACTCTTGCACATGCATACATTTAATCATGCAAACATACACTAGACACTTCCTAATTTGTAAATGCATATATACTTCACATGCACACATGCATATCTACACATGCTTTCATGTACGCATTCACTTCCTAACTTTCATATGCATACATGCATTTGTCGTACATATGCACCTAACTCATTAACTCTAGGACGCATGTACAAACATTATCACTTACTTTTAATGAACTTACACTCATACTTATCATGCATTTATGCACTTTTAAGCATATGCTCATACACATGCATATTTACACTATGTAAATACTCAATCATGCTCCCATGCATCCATTAAAGTTCATATGCATATATTATATTCCTGTCTTACATGCTTTAGTACATATGCAAACTCATCTTAACATGCACATTCATATATATATATATATATATATATATATATATATATATATATTACATGCATACACATGCACAATTTATGCATTCCTTCAATATAAATGTAGATTTATATACACATGCATAAACACATATACTATGTTTACACATGCACTCTAATTGCTAACATATATACACATATATGCATAAAACATACATACATACATCAATAGTACACACTCATGCATGCTCACACTTATGCACACACATGCACTTATGCATAAACATGCATACATACACATGCTCACACATGCATTTAAGCACACATATACATGATCATGAATATGTACTCTTTTCTCTCTCTCTTTCTTTCTCATAATCTACAAGGAGGGCCCTCCCCTTTTTCTGACGTGAAAGCAACACACTGAATGTGCTTATTCCTTTGCGTGTTGATCAAAATAGAACACAAAAATTCTTAAATACTCATTACATAATATCATAGCAATATGTATAAATAAACCGATCCCGATTCATCATGATTCACTAGTCATCAATCATCTTTAATGAGCCATGACGTTAATATCTAAGATAAGCATATATACATTATAAATAATATATGCAAGTAATAATACATGAGTCAGGTAGCTTGGATCACTCATACTCTGTCGTAAGTCTAGAGACATCTAAATTTTAAAGAATAGATCACAAGTGAACAATGCTTTCATTCTCTCTGATCGCGCCACAGCTTTGCTCATCCTTAACAAATCAGGAGAAAGGAGGAAAGACTGAGTCTCTCTCTCTCTCTCTCTACCGTCGGATGTAGCAACGGGCCATCAATCAGAGTCTCCTTTTCCATTGACAGATAGCGATAACATCACCCAGTTCTCTCGAACATGTTTTTTGACTCATTTTTCTCTCTCATCCTTTTTTGTGTAGATGCGTTCATGTGTGCGCAAGCATTGCGGCAGTACCTGCATGATTAACACAAAGTTTTCTCCTAACAATACAAAAGGTAGTACTGCAAGCCATCACGTGAGGGCTTCAGATAACTTCCACTTTCAACAACTTCTGAATCTCTGCAATAGTAGCTAAGTAGGACTAATGCAAAATGCTTTTGAAGCTGTACACTTTGTAAATGATTACTTACAGAACATGAGCGCTGTTACTTGTACAATCAAATCAACTCTGGTTAGTTTTCATCCTATGGCTCTCTTCAATAAGACATGATGGTCTCTACTACTTAGACATAATCCTTACCATAAACGAGCAAAACCTTCTTCCTGGAGAAAAAAAGAAGAGACTGAAAATTATCTGTTTTATTGCACCTAATATTGAACATGCGCTCTAACAACATTTCTTTCAGAGCAAACAAACTACAATCCAACATTGCCAAGGCTAAATGATTGGCAAATATGAACTCAGGTAAAGGCTTCTATGCACAACATTCATCAACAAAAATAAGTAACTCCCAACCCAAATGATTTCTATAATAGCTGTTCTAAACATTACGGTACATAACACAGGAACTCACTCTCTCTCTCTCGTGGCCTTTTGCACGTTGCTGCTCGAGGGGGGGGAGAGGTGAATTACTCTCTAAATGAAGATGTTTTGCTCGTGCCTTAAACACTATTTGCAAAGGGAGATTTTCTTAAAAAATCTCAGAGATCTAAAAAACTCTACCATGCCATTACCATGGCTACTGTTGTTAACATGCAGAATAATTGGAGACAGCGGGCGTGTTTAATGAAATTGCAAAGACATGTACTAGGATGAGCACACATATGATACTTGTCCTGACCATGATTGGTTTCTAAATATATCCCCATAGTTCCTTCCTACAACGCATATAGAAGAGCATATCCCGCAATTCTACTCTATAACTATATCTATTACCTCTGACGATGCATCCTCACGGGCATCAATGCATAGCGAATGAGCATCTCGTCTGTAGTCGGGAGACAAATAGTCATCCAAGACTTGAAACAAGAAGGACCTGACAACTTCTAGGCACACAAAATGAGAGAAAATAATCATTCTCTACTGTTGCTGCTCATTCGTGGCCATAGAAATGGCTTTAGAAGGCAAGATTATCGCATTCTCAAACTGAAAATATTGGAGGTTCAAAAAAACCGTTACTCCAACATCTTTAAGTGAATGATACACAAAAATTCTCTGTTTCTCTACGCAAACTATATCTCATCTTTCATCGGTCAGCAGACTTTATCGGGCCTCCTTCTATAGGAGTAGTAAAGGCTGGAACTCCAAGGACACAGAAGGCAGGAACTCCATATGCAAAGTGATTCTGCATCAATGATAGAGCTCCTATTTCCATCGCCTGACTACAAACGCTGCTCTCTCTCGCTCCTTCTCCCTCTCTGTCTCTCTCTCTCTCTCTTGACGTACCTACAGAAGAAACAAAAAGAACCTCACACACTTTTTTACTCATTTTTATAAGCATTCATAAGAATTCGTGCGCACATGCAGTCTATTAGATTAACTAACACATGCATTTAGTTAGTTAGCACATACCTCACATAAACACATGCATATACGAGATAACTCTAACACATCACACACTTCCTTTATGCATACGTAAAAAAACGTCAATATTTTAATCTTCACTTATTTATTATATAATGTAATAGTAGATGGCATTTAATTAAAAGGAGTTTTTACTATATTATGAAATCATTAACTATTAAATTATTTCATACATATGTTATAATTAAAATAATAATTATTAGATTTAGTTATTAATAGTTATTTAGCTAACTATTTATTATAGTTATTAACACTTATTTAATAGTTTCCTTTAATAAATATCTATATAGCTAATTAAACATATGTTTATTATAAAGTAACAAAGGTTTATAAACGCAAATTCACACATGGAATTAATAAAGAACTTAGGATAAAGACACTTAAATAAATTGATATAATCAAAAGGTAATTTTAAATATGGTTCTTGGTCTTACTTGTAAGTAAACTCATAGAAAAAAAAAATTATACTCATAAAGTTTTCTTGATCAATGAAGAAGGCAAGCACAAAGACCTAAAATTTCACTACTCATATCTATCATAACTTAGACATATTTTGATAATCAATATAAATATAGTTAAGTAGATAAGTATATAAGTACGAGTAGAAATTTATTCGGGCATACATAGTTATACTTATATCTTCACATCTACATGAAATCATTCACACAAATCATAAAGATTTATAATCATTACAATACATTCTCACATTTGAAAACATCATTAATGCTCACGCATTCACGTGGCACAAATCCATGCTTATGCACATAATTTCAAAGAAAAAATATAAAATGAAGAGTAAGAGTAAGAATTAATTATCCTGACATTGACATTTCGCATATAACTTCTTTTCTTTCCTGTAGGTACCCAAGAGAAACATTTCGCATATAACTTCTTCTCTTTACTGTAGGTACCCAAGAGAGAGAGAAAGAGAGAGAGAGAGAGACAGAGAGAGGGAGGGGAGGATGGGGGCTGGCGGGGGCGGGGGGCTGTGGGACTAGGCAGGGAGAGTAGGGGGGCTGCGAGCGAGAGAGAGAGAGAGAGAGAGAGAGAGAGAGAGAGAGAGAGAGAGAGAGAGAGAGAGAGAGATGCACTGGCTGCAGACCGCGGTACAGGTTTCTTGCATTAAAATTTGATTCTTTAATAAGCTCAACAACTAAGAGATGGCTATGAAAATCAAGCTCTATCTATTTGAAGCGTACCTCATCAGCCTTTGCTTTCTAATATTTCATAATACAAGCTCTTTTTCGCCCATTTTTACAAGAAATATGTCAGCTCTCATCCTCCTTGATGCGCAGGAAGAAACCTTTTTCTCATCCTGAATACGGGCAAACCTTCCTAATGCCTTGCGACCCTAGAAGAACATTTGTTTATAATCATCCATAGTTAATGGCAGCATTGGTTTTTTTCATGTACACCATTGAATAAAAAAGCTCTCTTTAAAATTTTTATCAAGAAGCGCCTGACCCATATCTAAACAAAAGTCGTCAATATTCTTTATTCAATATCATTGAGTTCACCCGAAAGGGAAGAGTAAAAGGAACATTATACAAAATATACTTCTGCTTAAACATGATATCGTCTTTGCAGGCAAGAAAGTACAAGAATTGAAAGGTGATGCCTCTCCAATCCTAAGATGTTTCCTTAAAATATATTGCGTTTCTCATAACAAATCGTACAAAATATCTCTCTCTCTCTCTCTCACACACACACACAGAATTACAGATTTCTCAAGTCCACTTCCGTTTTTTTTAATTCCTGGCCTTTTTTTGTTTTCAAACCATTAAATCTCATTTCAAGTATTAAGGGTTTTAGGTTTTGGCGTATTTCTCAGAAGAATATCATAAATTACCACCTATTTTCATGGGTCAGATCACTTGAACAAAGAATATCACCTATTACAAGCTTAGTACATTAACGTTCCTCCCGATTATTTCGGAATGAAAGATATGATATAACGAAATTTATCAAGGTATAGCTCTGTACTATATATTCAACTTCGCTTCCAATCCTGTAATATATTAAATATGGACTAGACACACAATTCTGGTGAGAGGCACCACAATGTCACAATATACGCTACTCAGTATTATTTAATTTATTCATTATCTCTCTTTCAGCTGCACCTCATGATTTCCTAGATTCTGTTGTCTTTCGACGCTCTCTCAAACAATAATTTTTTGATGATTGAGAGATCCGATCGCACTGATTTCTGAGTTCAAGATTGACGTAGACTAACTACATTAGCAAAATAGAGATTAGACAAAATCAAAGGTAACCTATTATAACTTCCATTCAAGAACCAGAAAAGTGTATCTTTGAAAGAACTGACCAAGTATATTGTTCTTTCTTTTGAAATCTATCTAGATAAAATAGTCAACGAATAGCCTATTCATTTGAAGGAAATCTTAGTTCTTGCATGGACAACGGTGAAAGTTGATGTTCTAGGGTTTGTGGATTCTATCACAATAAAGATGAAATGCGTAGATCATTAAGTTTATTAATTGTGATAAAATAGAAGAAAGTAACTCTTTGACACCCTATTCGTGTAGCATGGAAAATTAAGATAGGAAATGTCCGTGTCATAGCTCATATGTTCACCATATTATAATGTTTTGGAGCGATCCTGAAGTGTTGTTCTAGAGAAGAGGCACCAATGTATAGTAAAGAAAATAAATTCAGTGGAAGCTGTTGACTATTCTAAGATGACAAATAGTTGTGGAAACTAAATTTCCTAGGTTGCTGAAATCCTTTATAGGTATAATTAATGTCCGAGTTTTTTAAAACTCGACCCAACTGTTTAGAGACCGTACTATTTTATCCAATTGCTTGATGACACATCATAATATTTAATGAACACTTAAAAAATTTTCTAACATCCTTTTGATCGAAAGCACCTTCAATAAAAGTGTTATCGAAAACATATTTTTTCTCTAATGGAAAACATCTCTCTCTCTCTCTCTGTATATATATATATATATATATATATATATATATATATATATATATATATATATATATATATATATATATATATATATATATATATGTGTGTGTGTGTGTATGTGTGTGTGTATATGGGTTTATGTGTGTATGTTTATGTACGTGTGTGCACGCCTCCGGCTAAATTGTCATTGTGAATTTAAGCTTAAGCCTAGAACCATGCTAAACGTATGATTGGAGAATAATTTAAGGTCAATATAAATGGCCTCAATTGAAACATGTATGTTCATTGTATATGTAGGTGGATTGAGTAGGATATTCATGACTCATTAAAATGGGATAAGTGATTTATTAGGGCCGCTATTAATGTACATTAATATTTTGTATATGTAGTTCGAATCGATGTAAAAAGAGATACAACCCCTTCAAAGAGACATGATTATTATAATATTGGCACATTCTTGAAGCAACACAATAAGGGGTCACCGCTGGTGGTGCGTTGAGTACATTGCATAGAATTATGAGGCTTAATGATTGCTAATTTCTGTTATGTTTGCTATGTTGTTAAGTGATGGTCTATTAGTAACTTTGTTATAATTGTTTAATGGTGCTCAATATTTGAAGTGTAATTTTAGGAAGTGTGGTAGTAAATAGTACTATGCAAAGAATAGGAGTATGATTATTAAATAATAAGGAAAAGATAAGGGCCTTATTATAGGAGTCCCCCAAGCCAAGAACCCTAACAACCCATCTAATACTAGATCAGAGGTTAACATTGGTGATCCAATAGGGATGTAATAAGCCTCTTTTCTAGTGAAATAGTTCAGTTTGAACTTTCTAAATTTCATTGTGGGGATACTGCTTAGAATGAGTAATTATGTTATTTTATGCATGTAGGAAAAATTTTGGGATGACAAGTTTCATATTTTGTCTCTAGATCTTATTTCTATCATGTTTTCTAGTTGAAATTTGAACATGAAGATGAAAGAATTAAGAAAAACTCTATATGATAGAAATAAGAGAATAAAAGTGTCAATGCGAAATTTTTGTGAATCATGTTTTAAGTACCTCATTCAAGGGTCTACATTTTTTTCATTTTAAGAAAATGTCTTGATTTTACTCTCTCTCTAGAATTTTCAGACTTGCAGGGCTCAAAAGTGGAATTTGGAGGCGGATTTGGACTAAGGTCATCTCTAACACTATTGTGCATATTGAAAAGTGTAGTTTTGCAACACTAAGAAAAAAAAGAGAGAGCTTGTCTAATTCTATTCAAATCCGTGATTCTAATACTTACATGTCATCATGTCTAATTATGGACATTTTTGGATATGTCGTTTTGGTGTTTTCCTTCTATTTTTTACAAGTACACTAAAGAAAGCACACTACAATCGCATGGCTTTTTGCGAAAGTTTTGAAGAGACCCAACTTTTTCTAAATCTCATGAATCGCACACTTCCTTGGGAGGCGATTAAACTCTACTACAGAAAGACCTGCACATCAATGAGACGGACACAAAAATCATAGAATTACCTTGTGATTGAGAGTGAGAGTGAGAGCATGAATGAGATTGTGATAGCTTAGGGGTGGTCGGGAGGTAGAGGCTTCGTCAAGAAACTATTTTCCAAAGCTATTGTAACCACTGATTCACCTCTAGAATATCATAATTCTTCTTTCTCTGAGTCATATTTTTCCTACTCTTTCGCATCACATTTTCTCTTATCTTGTGCAATGTCTATGTTTTTATCTCCTCTATTATTCTTGAGTGATCGAAAGATTGTGATTGAGGAAAGGCTACAAGGGAACTGACATATATATATGAAGGAATGTAGAGAAATGCATGCATTGTAGCCATGATTCAAAGTTCAAGCATGAGTATCAAATATGAGGCCTCTATTTAAAACTAATCTAAAAGAGTTTCATGTAAAATATAGAGAAATCATCGAAATGAAATGGATCATCATCGAGAGATGTTCAATGGAAGAAATGATCTCAATAATAAAGTATTTGATGAATTCTAAAATTGACTCTGACCTTTTACTATATACTCATGACTAGGTATGGTTCACTAGTATACATTTGTGATAGCTCATAAGAGTCATTGATTGTTATCTACACTATTCGTTTGTTCTTGCATGCAAGGTTTTTCGTGAGTGAGCATGCATTCTTTTGTGTGTATGCCCATGTGAATGTGTGTAAATGTGTGGTAATATGCATAATGTAGATACATCATATAAGCTATGTCTGTGTGTGAGCACCGACTTCTATGTATACCTGTGTATTTCCTTAAGGAAATTATCAATAAAAGACGGCACAAAACTAGCGAGAGTCACCATCGCCGTCTCCATTCGAGCTCTGTTGATATGATGAAGCTCTTAAAACATCTTATCCAGTCTATAGTAAGCACGAAATCACGATCTAAATATAACTGCCTTTCTGCGATTTGACACACAGCCTGCTTCATTTGACAGAGAGCCTACTTCATTTCTGTACCTTCATTTGACAGAGAGCCTACTTCTCCGAGCAAACGCATTACGCATATGTAACTATTGACAAAGAAACGAAGAACATGGAATTTCGCATTCCTTCCTGTCTCTTCTCAGGAAACCAGTCGCATCATGACAGGCTTACTGTCTCCCCGTTCACTCTTCAGAATGTTTGTCACATAACTGTCTTGGCTTATGCTTGTTCGCAAGTACACGTAGACACTCGAGAGTTGAACTTTAGACATTGAGTCTGCGCTATGCCGCGAATGTGTTTGCCGAGCAAGTGTACGGTGTGCACACTCTTATTATACGAAGGATCTTGCGAGAAACTCCGTGATACAATGTACATTGTCGATATTGACCCTACAATGTACATTGTCTGTCGTTGTTCTCTTCCTACATCAGAGACTAACCAGAAGGAGCGGAGTACATAAATGAACTGTGGAAAACATGGACTGTCAGTGTCTTGGGGTCCTTTCGAAGTTCGTGTCGGTTTAAGTTTCTTGCATTAAATTTTGATTCTTCAACAACCTGGACCACTAAGAGACGGCTCCAGAGTCCAAAAACGAAGCTCGATCTGCCCGAAGCCACCCTCATCAGCGTTTGGTTTCTGATATTTCAGTACACAAGCTCTTCTCCGACCATTTTAACAAGAAATATGTTGGCTCTCGTCCTCCCTGATGTCCAGGAAGAAAACCTTTTCTCATCCTGAAGGAGGACAAATCTACAGACAAACCTTCGTAATGCCTTGCGACACCAGAAGAACATTCTTTTATAATCCGCCATACTTAATGGGAACATTGTTTTGTTCATGTACATCATTGAATAAAAAAGCTCTCTTTAAAATTTTAGCCCAATCCATATGTAAAGAAAACCTCTCAATATTCTCTATTCAAATATCATTGCCTTCACTCGAAAGAGGACAGAAAAGGGAACACTGCAGAAAATATACTTCTGCTTAGACATTATATAACCTTTGCATCCAAGAAAGTACAAGAATTGGAAGGTGATTCTCCTCCAATCTAAAGATGTTTCCTTAAAGTTTCTTGCTGTTCTCATCACAGATCGTACAAAATTACACACACACACACACATATATATATATATATATATATATATATATATATATATATATATATATATATATATATATATATATATATATATATATATATATATATATATATATATATATTTCCAGTTTCCTTAAAGTTTCTTGCTTCTCTCATCACAGATCGTACAAAATTATACACACGCACACATATATCTGCTTCCACGTCCTCTGCGTAAGTGACAAAACAGTTGATCAAGTTTTTCTTTTAATTCCTGATCTTCTTTCGTTCTCAAACCACTAAATTTCATTTCAAGTCCTAAGGATCATTTACACTGTTGCTGATGCTTTTTAAGTTTTAACGTATTTCTCCAAAGAAAATCGTAGATTTTCTTTGTCAATTCCTTGTCATTTCAACTTTCTTTGTACCCTCAAAAAACGAAAATCGTAGATTAGCACCTAGTTTCATGGTTTCAAACACTAGAGAAAAGATCATGGATAACCTTAGCACATTAACGTTCCTCCAGATTATTTCCGAAAGAAAGATATGATATAGTGAAATTTATGAAGATATAGCTGAATGTATGGAAAGGCCAGAAGAAGCTTTGCACTTGTATATTCAAGTTTGATAATAAGAATCTTCTTATGAGTTTGGTTCGCTTCCATTCACGTAAGATATAAATATGGACGACACACAAACTTTTGATGCTGAGAGGGTTTTGGTCCTACAAGTGAGAGGCATCACAATGTCATGATATATGCTAGTCAGTATTATTTAAATTATTCATTATCTCGCTTTAAGATCTACTCCATAATTTCCTAGAGTGTGTTGTTTCTCGACTCTCTATCAAAGAATATTTTTTTGTTGATTGAGAGATCTGTATTACTTAATTTACTCATTATCTTGCTTTAAGCTACATAATTTCCTAGATGTTGTTTCGGACCCTCTCTGAAACAGTAATTTTTACATGATTAAGAGATCTGCTCGCACTGATTTTGGAGTTCAAGAGAGACTTTAACTAAGTAAATTAACATAATAGAGACAAGAAAAAATCAAAGGTAACCTATCATCACTTCCGTTCAATAACCAAAAACGTGTATTTTTTAAGGAACTTATCAAGTATATTATTCTTTATTTCAAAAGCTATCCAGATATCAACAAATAGCCTATTTATTTGAAGGAGTTCGTATTTCTTGCATGTACAATGGTGAAAGTTGATGCTCTATGGTTTGTGGATTCTATCATAATAAAGATCAAATGCGTAAATAATTAAGTTTTTATATTGTGATAAAAATTAAAGAAAGTAACTCTTTTACACGTTATTCGTCTAGCATAGAAGTTTAAGATAGGAAATTTCCGTGTGATAGCTCATATGTTCATCATATGATAATCTTTTGGGGACATCCTGACATTGTTGTTGTAGAAAAGAGGTACCAATTTATAGTAAAAAAAAATTAATTCATTGGAAGCTTTGGATTACACTAAGATGACAAATAATTGTGGAAACCAACTTTCCTACGTTGCTGAAATCCTTTATAAGTATAATTAATCTCTAATTTCGTAAAAACTAGAACCAATTATTTAGAGACCGTACTATTTTATCCAATTGTTTCGTGACACATTATAATATTTAATGAACACTTAAAAATGTTTTAACATCCCTCTCATGGAAAACAACTTCAATAAAAATATTTTTGATAAATGTCTTTTCTAATAAAAAACAACTTTGTCTCTATATGTGTGTGTGTGTGTGTGTGTATATATATATATATATATATATATATATATATATATATATATATATATATATATATATATATATATATATATACATACATATATATATATATATATATTTATATATACATACATATATATATATATATATATATATATATATATATATATATATATATATATATATATATATATATATATATATATATATATATATATATATATATATATATATATATATATATATATATATTATATATATATATATATATATATATATATATATATATATATATATATATATATATATATATATATATATATATATATATATATATATATATGTGTGTGTGTGTGTGTGTGTGTGTGTGTGTGTGTATATATATATATATATATATATATATATATATATATATATATATATATATATATATATATATATATATATATATATATAGATGGTTGTATGTGTGTGCAAGTCTCTATGTAAATTGTCATTGTGAATTTAAGCTTCAGCCTACAACCATGCTAAAGACATGATTTGAAAATAAGTTAAGGTCAATATGAATGGCCTCAATCGAAACTTGTTTGTTTATTTGTATATGGAGGTGAATTGAGCAAGATATTGAGGACTCATTAAAATGGGATATGTGAATTATTAGGGCTGCTTTTGATGTATATTAATATTTTGTATATGTAGTTCAAATCTAGTCACATACACACATGTCATATACTTACACACATAAACATGTTTTAGGGTTAGGTTTTTATGATCATGGTTTTAGTGTTTTACATACATACATCTATGCACGTATACACATGTTTTAGAGCAAGTGTTTCATGACTAAGATTTTAGGGTTTTACACACATGCATACATACATATAAACATACACACACACACACACACACACACACACATATATATATATATATATATATATATATATATATATATATATATATATATATATATATATATATATATATATATATATATATATATATATATATATATATATATACATGCAGACATATAATTGTTTTAGAGTAAGGGTTTAAGGATTAGGGTTTTATGTTTTTAGAATTTTAGATTTAATATTAATATATATAATAAAAAATATATATATAATGAGAAAAAAATAAGTATATATAGTAGAATGTACTATGCATAATTAAATATATAAGAAATTAGGGTTATAAGATGAAAATTAGTATATATAATTTGATATATAAAGAACTAGGATTCTATGATAAATATTAATATACATAATTAAATATGAAAAGAGATTTTTGAATTAAATAAATGTATATAATTCAATATATAAGAAATAGGATTTAAGGTTTAAGATTAATCTATATAAATAAATATATATAAACATTAAGAAAAATATTAGTATATATAATCAAAGATACTATGTAAAATTAAATATATAAAAACTTATCCTTCTAAGATTAAAATTAGTATGTATAATTAAGTATACAAAGAACTAGTATTATATGATAACTATTAGTAAACATTATTAGATATAAAAAGAGGTAGATCTTTCTAATTTATAAACGTAGGGTTTTAGGTTTAATATCAGTATATATAATTAAATATATATTAAAATTGAGATGAAAACAGTATATATAATACAATTAGTATATTTAATTACATATATAAGCTCTATGTTAAATATTAGTATACATTATTAAATATGAAAAGAGCTAGGTTTTTGGAATAAACAAAACTATATATAATTAATTATATAATAAATAGGATTGTATGTTTAAATTCATATTATAACCATATATATATATATATATATATATATATATATATATATATATATATATATATATATATATATATATATATATATATATATATATATATATATATATATATATATATATATATAAGGAACAAAATTAATGTATATAATCAAATATAAAATTTATAATTAAATATATACGAAATTAGGGTTTTAAGATGAAAACTAGTATATATAATTAGATATAAAAATAATTATTTTTCTAGTATAAATATTAGTATGTCTAATTAAATATGATAAGAGGTAGGGTTTTGAATTAAAATAGATATATAATAAAATATAGAGAAAAAGAGTTTTAAGTTTAATATGAATATATATAATCAAATATATAAAAAACTTAGAACAAAAATTAGTTGATATAATTAGATATATAAAGAACTAGGGTTCTAGGATTAATATTAGTTTACTTAATCAAATATGAAAAGAGCTAGGGGTTTCGAATTAAACTAAATATATATGATTAAATATTTAAAAAATTTGTTTGCAAGTTTAATATTAATATATATAATGAAGTTTATATAGAAATTAGGAAACAAAGTAGTATATATAATCAAATGTACTATGTATAATTAAATATCTATGAAATTAGGGTTTTGAATTTAAATTTGGAATATAAAGTTATATATAAAAACAAAGAGAATTCAATGATAAGTATTAGTATACATAATTAAATATAAGAAGGGCTAGGGTTTTCTATGATAAATATTAGAATAAATAATTAAATATGAAAAGAGCTAGGGTTTTTTAATTAAAATAAACATAAATAATTAAATATATAGAAATTAGGGCTTTAGGTGTAATATTAATATATGTAGTCAAACATATATACGAATTCATATTAATATATGTGATCGAATATACAATTCGTAATTAAGTATTTAAGAAGCTAAGGATTTTAGATTAAAGGTAGTATATATAATTTGATATATAAAGAAATAGGGTTCTATGATAAATATTAGTATACACATTTAAATATGAAAAGAGCTACGGCTTTTGAATTAAAATAAATGTATATAACTAAATATATAAAAGATAGGGTTTTAGGTTTAATATTAATATATATAATCAAATGTATACTGAAATTAAGAAACACACTACTATATATAATCAAATGTACTTTGTACAATTAAATGTATAAGAAATAAGGGTTTTAAAATTAAAATTTGTATTTGTAATTAGATATATAGAGAGCTAGAAGTGTATAATGAACATTATTATAGATAATTAAATATGAAAAGATCTATGGTTTTCAAATTAATATAAATATATATAATTAAATATATATAGAAGTAGGATTTTAGGTTTAATGTTAATATATATATATATATATATATATATATATATATATATATATATATATATATATAGGAAAACAATTAGTATATACAATCTAATGTACTATGTATAATTAGATATATTCGAAATTGGGTTTTTAATAATAAAATAATTATATATAAACACCTATATAAAGAATTAGCGTTCTATGATATGTTGGAGGAGATGGTGGATAGTCACAAGAGATGAAGTGGTGTTGCTAGATCCTGCTTCACACCTGTTAAGAATGATGGTTGTAGAGTGTAGTGGGCCTCTTTAGCTTACTAATTAACACAAATACTCATATATGTTTCTTGGAAGATGATCCACTAAT
>MU261949.1:80000-83654 GCA_020310875.1 Ceratopteris richardii
TAGTCTGTTTTGATCAAGTCATTACTCAAACCTTTTCCAAAGTACCTATAGCATATTTTGCTAACATTTGGAAGCTCAAGGAGTCTACTAAGCATATCTGGAGTCAAAAGAGGGCAGGTGTGAAGCAGGTTTTGCAACACCAACTCAACTCTTGAGTGCATCCAGCCATCACATCCAACAGTGGTATCAGAGCAAATAAGGTAATCATGGGTGATGGTTTCCCTTCCTTCATTGAAAAATTGGACAAAAACAATTGTCAGGCTTGGTCATTGAGAATGAAGACCTATCTACAAGGGAGAAGTCTATTTGGATACATATCAGGAGATGAGGAGTTGCCCTCATTCAAGACTAGAGGCCTACCTACAAAGGATGAACATGAGAGACTCAACCAATGGTGTGCAAAAGATGCTTTGGCAAGGTCATATCTTCTAAACTCTATTTCTGATTTCCTTCTACCTCATGTAAGGAATTGTAAGACTTCCAAGAGACTTGGGAAACCTTGTCAACATACTTTTCATCAAGCACAAGGGCCAAAAAAAATCAGCTATGGATTGAGTTTACAACTCTTAGGAAGCAATCAAAACAATGTGTCTCAGATTTTGTCACCAAAGTCAAGGATATTGCAGATCAACTTGCAAGTGTTGGAGAAGAAATTGAGGAAGAGCAAATAGTCAGATAAGTGATCAATGGACTAAAGGCAGATGACAAGTGGGAGAGCTTTACCACAGCAATGGACTTGTACATGGACATTCAAGCACCTGATCTAACAACTCTGATTGGACAACTCTTTACACATGAAGCAAAGATCACAAAGAATGGAGAGCAATCAAAAGGTAATAATCCCTCTGCCCTTTATACTGATAAGAAGGTAAAAGATAAAGGTAAAAGCAAGAAGGTTGATGAAGAAGGCTCTACCTCCCAAGCAAACTATGCAGGGAGAGGTAGATCATCTAGAGGTAGGGGCAGAGGAGGTAAGTCAGGTAGGGGGAGACCCTACAACCAGTCTCCATGCAATATTTGTGGCTTGTCTAACCATACTACAGATGAATGCTACAAAAACTACAAGAACCAAAGAGGAAGAGGTCACCAAAGAGGAGGATACTCTCAAGGCAGAGGCAGATTCAATCAATCTCAAATCTACCATGGCTACAACAATAATTATAACTAAGTTCAGATGGTGGTGGAGAATATTTCTCCAATGACTTTGAAGATTTCTTGCAGGAAAGAGGCATCAAGAGGGAGATTACTACAAGGTACTCACCTGAACAAAATGGGGTTGCTGAGAGAAGGAATAGACTCATTGTAGAGACAGCTAGGTCTATGCTAAATGAAAAGAAATTGCCAAACTATCTTTGGGCAGAGAGTGTATCTACTGCCACATATTTAATTAACAGGTTGCCATCAAAGACACTTGATGGAATGACACCCTATGAGGCTTGGCATGGTAAGAGACCATCTCTGGATCATTGCAAAATCTTTGGGTGTGTTGCATATGTGCATATTCCCTCACAGGTAAGGGGAAAGCTAGACCCTAAAGCTGAAAAGTGTATCTTCATTGGTTATGATTTGAATCAGAAGGGATACAGATTCTACAACCCCTCAAACAAAGGCTTCAAGGTAAGCAGAGATGTCATCTTTGATGAAAATGATTCATGGTATGAAAATGAGTGCAGGAAAGTTAGCCTACCTTATGACATGGAAGAAGACTTTCCCAAGCTTATCAGGCAAGAACCAATTCAGAAAGAGGACACAAGCTCAGATGATGAAGACACCATCAACATTGAAGAATTCAAGGCTTGGAAATCTAAAGGGAAGATGAAGATGAAGCAACTAGAAGATAATCCAGAATCCTCAACTCAAGCTATGAGGAGATCTCAGAGAGAAAAGAAAAAAACCTATTAGGTATGGGTATGATACTTCACTTGTAACCAAGCACTCTGTATATCTTGCAAAGGATCTCTTGAATGAAGAACCAGGTACATTTGAAGAAGCAATCACTAAACCAGAATGGAAGGAAGCAATGGATGAAGAAATGGAGGCTCTCAAGGAAAGTGACACTTGGGACTTGGTACCCAAGAAGGACTCCATGAAGGTGATAGGATCCAGATGGATCTACAAACTCAAGAGGAACTCAGATGGTACAATAAACAGGTATAAAGCTAGGTTGGTAGCCAAGGGTTTTGCACAAACCCAAGGCATTGATTATGAGGAGACATTTTCTCCTGTGGCCAAGATGCCAACTATCAGAGTGATGGTGAGTGTAGCTGCATCCAAGAATTGGAACATGTACCAATTGGATGTGAAGAGTGCATTCTTGAATGGATGGATATCTGAAGAAGTATACATGTCACAACCACCTGGCTATGAAGATCCCAATAAGGTAAATCATGTTTGTAAATTAAAGAAGGCTCTGTATGGATTGAAGCAGGCACCTAGAGCATGGAATTACAGGTTGACAACCTATCTCCTAGACCAAGGATTTATAATGAGTAAAGCAGATACTTCATTGTTTATCAAAAGGAACAATTCAGAGGTAATATACTTGTGTGTCTATGTTGATGACATCATTATTACAGGAAATGATGTTCAAGGAATTAGACACATCAAAGGACAGATGATGAAGGAATTCAAGATCAATGATCTTGGATTATTAAAGTACTTCCTAGGACTTGAATTGGTGTATACAAATTCAGGTATCTTTATTACTCAGAAGAAGTATATTCAGGACATGGTCAAGAAGTTTAATTTGCGGGAAGCTAAAGTCTCAAACATTCCTATGGAGGTCATCCACAAACTCAGTGCACATGATGGAGAAGAACTCAAAGATATTACAGGTTACCAAAGTTTGATGCAGATTGGGCAGGTTGCAAAGATGACAGGAAAAGCACCTCTGGTTACATATGCTTTGCAGGTGATAAACCAATTTCTTGGTCATCCAAGAAACAACCCACAGTAGCTTTGTCATCTACTGAGGCAGAATATAGAGGGCTAGCAAATGCCACTCAAGAAGCCATATGGTTGAAGCTTTTATATTCAGAATTGGGCCTACATACAAGGCCACCTGTCATATTTGGTGATAACACAAGTTCTCTTCACCTAGCAGCTAATCCAATTTATCATGCTAGGACAAAACACATAGAGGTTCACTACCACTATGTGAGGGAGAAGTTACTTAGCAAAGAAATTCAATTGTCATATGTGTCTACTATTATACAATGTGCAGATTTGCTTACTAAAGCTCTGGATGGAAGTAAGCTATGCAGATTTAAATCCATGATTGGATTGCAGGAAATAATTGAAGACTAGAGATGAAGACTTGAGCCAAAGTGTTTGGCTTGAGGGGGAGCTGTTGGTGTAAATCAAGCCTTCACACTTGGCTTTGATTTGTACCTTGAAGACTCAACATAAAGCTTGGACCATGGAAGCCTAGCTTGGGCTAATTCATGAAGATATCACTTGGAGAATGAACCATAGAAACTCATGCTTATAAGTTTTCACTTTTTACTTAATTGTAAAAGTCATTGTGACTTGGAATATTTTGTAATCACAACTACTAGAGAAAGTCGTGGAAATTTGAATGGTTGTAATAGAGAGAATATCTCCCTAAGTTTAGTGGAGAGATTCTAGGGAGCTTCAATTTGAATTTCAAATTCA
>MU261950.1:17500-27500 GCA_020310875.1 Ceratopteris richardii
CTTTTATTTGTGTCTTGAAAGCCTTCAGCAGCATGGGGGCGCCTAACAAGGGGCTGGATACACATTGTGAGATAGAGAGATTGGGGCTCTTCCAAAAGGAATCATCTTTTGGTAACATCTTGTTTGACAGGTATGCGCAAGGTGGCTGGTTATCCCAGGAAAAAGAAGTGTTTGACAGGCTTCCAGCTCGCGATATTGTCGCATGGAATGCATTGATTGCAGGATGTGTTGAGTATGGAAAGGGATATATTGAACATGGGTACTATGAAGAGGCCCTCAAATACTTAGATGATATGCAATTGCAAGGTGTTTTAGCAAGGAAGCAACCATGTCAAATCATGTTCATTACCATGGCAGATTTATCAGAAGATGATATGATAGCGGATCCTTACGTTTCCTTTCATTCAAAAAGGCTTTCTGTTTTATTTGTCAGACAAATGGGCCGCTTCCGTTTTTGTGTGCAGAAGGAAGTTTCTTTTGTTTGTTTGCTACAAGGATTGTGTGGTCGATTCTCTTCAGAGGCAATTGGAGCCTTTATCTCGGAGCCGCAAAAGGGAAAACTCTCTCTCTCTTTCATTTTTTGGAGGAACAGGTGGGGGGTGTTTGTCTGAGTAGGTATGGAGGGGAGAAGCGCAACAGGTGGGGGAGGGGTTTTTCCTCTCGGCTATTTTTTGGGTATGCACAGAGAGGGCTCGTGACTTTTTCGGGGGCTATTAGCTCAAAGTTGAGGAAGGAGGGAACCTCGCTCGGGGAGGAAGGCTCTCCATTAAGAAGGGAGGGACTTATTGCTTTCTTCTTTTTGGCTAGCGGCCATCGACCGGGTGGGAAGGATAGAGATAAGAGGGTGGGAGAGCAATTTCTTCCTGTTTTTTCGAGCGGACTAAGGCACTGGGCGCAATACAGTGAGGACGAAGGGCTAGAAACTAAAAGGAGCAAATTTCTTTGGAGTCCTCTGCTTCGTTTCTGATTTCACAGCCGCTTCCAGTTTGGCACAGGGGAAAAGGGAGGTGCATATAGTGGAGAAGAAGGGGCATCTTGCTGACGATTTTTGGGGCAGTCGACAGCTATTCAAATGGCTGATGGGAGCACTTGAGCTCCATGTTCTTCTACTGCTCCGGCCTCGCAAAAGAATTCTGCAAAGATCATCCCTTTGTGCTCAATCTTGAAAATTGTCTGTATGTTGAGAAAGTTAGCCAGGTACATCAATCTTGCCATAATGCTTATCGTCATGTTCGTGTGTGAAAATTCCAGATCATCCTCTCTGTTCACAAATCCCTGTGCGTTGCCTTTCTTAACTTAGCCTTTTGTCCCAAGAAAACTCTAACAGCAAGTCCCTGTACCCATTTATTTCATGAAATGTCTATAACCAGAGTATTGCTCATCAGTCCACCTGCATATCAACATTTCTGAACAACCGTTCGCTTGTTTCTCTTCAAGTCGTCTGTTTTAAGTGATGCAGTTCAAAATAATTGATAGAACCGCTCTTCGTGATATTTGCCCATGAGCAGAGAAAATGGTCTTTAATATTTGATACATTGTCTGTTTTCACTCCAGAGATTTCAATCTCCTTTTATTGCGGTAAATGCCTCTTAAGGTGCCTCGGGAAATTGTAGAACACATCTCTTAATATATGATTGTTTGAAGATCGAGCGCAAAGATTGGATAGGTAATCAATGCATCTTATACGGTCCAATAAAAAAGAATGATCATCATGTGAGGTTCTCTGAACACTGAGTCACAACAAAGGAGAACAAAGACATGTTCTCTTTTTCTTTTTACCTAAATACCATTATATGAAGCAAAAAAGTGGGCATTTTACAATATCTAGAAAGCATCACGAGTCTTGCTTGTAAATATTGTCTTTAGAAGCTTGATCTCAGATACCAAGTAGTCAAGATAGATATACTAAAATTCTTGCTGCCATGAAAACTAGTTGTTGAGCATGACCAAGAATCCCACATCATGATCTTGGACAATAGATTAGAGTTGAACAGGTACATGTAAGAACTCACGAAGCTCCTTCATTACATCTATAACCTCAACAAGCACAGAAGATAGCTAATTAAGAGTTACTCGAAAGTTAGAGAACATGTGTTGTAAAAATCAGAGCATTTTAACAAGGCAATTAAGATCATCCCCTTTGTATGGTTAAGATCCCCATTGAATGCCTGGCCATATTAACAGAATATGAAATACACTTCACAAAAGCATTCCCAAGAGAAGATAATATTCAACAAAATTATACTAAGAAACATTCACACATGATCAGAGAAATGCTCAAGATAAATCAAGCTGAACACGAAGTGGAAGCAGAACTCCAAATTATATTTCCATTAAAATGATATTTTACATTTCATGTGTTTTACAAGAGTTATGTGAATCTACAATAGAAGCTGATCATAGCTTTCCTCAGCCTCAAGGGTATTGGTATCCTCTGGCACATTAGAACACCTATCTTGCCTCTCTTGCTCCAAGATTGGCTCTTCAAGGTCAGCCATGTCCCCAGGTTCATCTGCAAGTGGGGGAACAGGCTCCCTTGAAGCTGCTTGGAATCTCTCCGTATCTGCAATGTGCTTCCTTCCAACCTCTTGGTCTTCATCTCGGCATTCATTCAGCCCATTGATTCTCATTCTAATGAAGCTCACTTGAGCATCATCCTTCTCCACAGCTATGCAGTGCCTGAACATCTTTAAGGAGCAAGCCAGAGTCGTTCCTGAAACAGCAGAAAACCTATTAGAGGCTTCAATCAACAATGACTAATGAAAATTGTGAAAATTGAAATTACCTGTGCCCGAAAAAAGGTCTAGGACCCAGTCATCATCATTGGAAAATAGCTGAAGCAATCTCATTATGAGTTTTTGTGGCTTCTGATAAGGGTTAACCAATGTCATGTCCCCAGCTACATGACGAAGTTTCTTGGTAACGGCTGGGAACATGAGCACATTTGAGATCCCATTCTCATTGCAATGCTCCCTGACTCTCCTTTTGCTTACTTCATCATAATAGCCCACTGTAATGCATTCAGTGGCACTCACAAACCGATGCAAAGGAGTGTGATTTACGTTTGTCTTCACCCTGCAAAAAAGAACTATGAGTCACATAGGGCATCATGAAAGCCATGGAGATAGAAAGAAGATTACTTACCAAGTGAGGCACTCCACAGCATGACATCTTGCCTTCAGAGCAGTTGAAACATAGAAAGACTGGTCTCTGCTATGGAAAATTACTATCCTCCAAAGAGGAGACATAGTCAACTCTGCAAAATCAGTGACCATCTTCCGAATCTGAGGGTGTTTGAAGGGTTCATCATCATTAACTGATCCTAACATCCTAAATCCATAGGGTATGTCCGCTATGAGAAGGGAGAAATGTTTTCTAGGCACAACAGAACAAATATTATTTACATCACTACAGAACACATTGTAATATACAGGCCTAAGGGGGTCTAGGGGATTGGAGAAACATTTAAGATCGGGTTCATCATCAAAATCCATCTCCTTCGCTTTCAGTCTAGATTTCTCATGCCTTGCTCTTTGAATGTGAGCAAGGAATGCAGGGGGGCAATCATCTAGTACCTCTGTAGACTTACTTTTCCTTGGTTTCTGCAGAACAAATTGGAAAAACAATTAGAAGAGCTCTTCAGTACAGCAAACAGAACATAAAGAACGGATGTATGGCATCGATTTCTTGTTGGGGTAGATGCTAGGCATCGACCTTCTACTAAAAATCGATGCTTGGCATCGACCTAGGGACCTAAGTCGATGCCTGGCATCGACTTTTGCCACGAGGTCGATGCCAGGCATCGACTTTTGTTGCAAGTCGATGCCAGGCATCGACTTATGCTGCAAGTCGATGCCAGGCATCGACTTATGCCCCCAAGTCGATGCCAGGCATCGACTTATGCTGCAAGTCGATGCCAGGCATCGACTTATGCCCCCAAGTCGATGCCAGGCATCGACTTATGCCCCCATGTTGATGCCATGCAATGCATCAAATTGTTTAGTATGAAATATTCTGATAAGAGAATCTACCCAATCACGAAACAGGATGAAATATTCTGATAAGGCTTTGTAGGATGATGTGGTTGGATAGTCTGCTTGGACCTCTGTCCAAGAAAAGCAACCCAGCCTCTTCATCATCACCTCCTGAATCTTCATGTACACTTTATGACTACAGACACATAAATATAAAAGAGACTAGGTTAGACAAGAAGCATGGGAGGAGGGAAAAAGGATCTGAGAATAACATACATACTTATTGAGCTCAGTCACCATCTCCTCGAGGCTCAACTCCTTCGAGATTACCCTTGACAAAGTTGATATGATCAATGTATCATCCTTGATTCCTTGAAGGGCCCTCCATGGGGTCAGCTTCATGTCCTCAGGAGCCTCCTCAATTGAAAGGTCAACTTTCCTTCCCTTTCCCCTCAGATCAATTTGTGGGTCTGGCCTCGACTTTCGTTGCTTCTGGCCCTTGACCTCCTTGTGCTCCCACATTGTGAAGATTCTATCCTAAAGATCCCAGATCTCACCTGATCTGAATGCCAGTTGAAACCATGGGTCATATTTCCTCAAAGCATCTGACTTTCTATTCTCATCCAATGCAATTCCAACCTCAATAAGGCATTGCTTTCGTAGATTGGGATGTATTCTCCCAGCTTCCTTCACAAGACAATCTTTGTATTCATGGTGGAAGAACCGAATTCTCTCTATGGAGGACATTTTCTGCCTGTAGTCATTATCGTTGTTGTGATCCCAAGCAAGAAGCTTGGCTTCCTCAGTTGTAAGACCAGCATATATCTTACACTCTGCATACCTAAAGAAAAATGTAGTAGGGTGCTCCTTCACTAACTGTCTACGAGCCTCTGCAGAGTGTGAACCTCCAATCACATAATAAGTGTACTCCTCAAACAAATTCTCATTGAAATCCTCCACACAGCTGCACTCATGCGGATCCACCATTACAAGGAATGGCACAACAGTAGCATGAGGATTAATTTTCATTTTCTTCTTAAGATTTTGGACATGCAAATTATGTGGCTCCCTGATCTCAAGGGGCCTCCTCCCTGTGACTGGATCCACTGGTGGCTATTCTGCTCAGTGCCAAGCACACCAGATGCAAGCTCTCCACCAGGTGCAACAATAATGTCCCCAGAGCTAGAGCTTGAGTCAGAAAAGTCCTCTTCTGCAATTATCTTCTTTTTCTTTTGGGGCTTTTTCTGCACACTCTGCTTACCCCTTGCCTTTACAGGGGTCGTCTTCTTGTGCTGTGTTGGCATGATATTGCCTTGTATCCATGGCATCAGGTCCTTGATGAAATTAACTGAGTCTCTGCATATCTGAGCTAGCTCCTCTGGAACACAGCACTCTGGGCACAAGAATTCCATCTTGCATATGACATTTCTTAATCCCTTGGATGTCTCCACCAAGAAAAGCAGGTTGTCAGAATCTTCATCTTCATAATCCAATTTGTAAACAAGGCCATACTGAAAACCTTGTGTTGTCGTGATCTTTCCTCTGCCATAGGCCCCTGCGAACACAAGGAGGACTGCATTCTTCTCTTCCACGTACTGAAGGCACCATTCGAGATTTGTCATGTCCCGAAGTGGACGATCTGTCTTCATGACCTCTGTCTCCCTCGACCTTTCCTTCATATTTGGATCCTCCACAGGAATTTTAATGCTACTCTGTCCACCTGAGGATATTCCTAGTGGGTTGCTGGCCTTCTCAGAGGATAATGGTGCAATAATTTTCTTTGGCTTTGCTTGGTGACCACTGCCTTTGTCACGTTGCTGGTCAGCAGAGCCCATGGTGACTCTGAGCTTCTTAATGGGCCTTTCATCCTTGTACTCCGCATCCCTGAAAGCAATTGGAAATATCAAGCAATAAGAAATATCAGCCCATGTCCATTCAAGGCATGGATTTTGAGCTTCAGGTCGATGCCAGGCATCGATGTTTAAGTGCATGTCGATGCCAGGCATCGACTTTGTGTGCAAGTCAATGCCAGGCATCGACTTGAGGGTGAAAGTCGATGCTAGGCATCGAGTTGGGGGTGCAAGAGTCGATGAATGGCATCCATTTTTGGGCCCAAGTCGATGCCTGGCATCGACTTTTGGGCCAAGTCGATGCCTGGCATCGACTTTTACCCTCAAGTCGATGCCTGGCATCGACTTGAACACAAAGTCGATGCCTGGCATCGACTTGGGCACAAAAGTCGATGCCAAGCATCGATTTGGGCCCAAAAGCCGATGCCAAGCATCGATTTTGCACCCAAAAGTCGATGCCTGGCATCGACTTTTCAGTGCATGATGATGCTGGCAAGTCGATGCTTGGCATCATTTTTTGGGACCAAGTCGATGCCTGGCATCGACTTGGGGCTGCAAGTCGATGCCAAGCATCGACTTGCACCCACAAGTCGATGCCAGGCATCGACTTGCACCCACAAGTCGATGCCAGGCATCGACTTGCAGGAGCAAGTCGATGCCAGGCATCGACTTGGGGCTGCAAGTCGATGCCAGGCATCGACTTGCACCCACAAGTCGATGCCTGGCATCGACTTGCTCCTGGAAGTCGATGCCTGGCATCGACTTGCAATCCTAAGTCGATGCCTGGCATCGACTTACACCTTAAAGTCGATGCCAGGCATCGACCTGTACATGCTTTGGATCCATATTTCTAGAGGCAAGAAAAATAAAGACCTAGAAATGAGAAATTTACACAGACATACAGAGGGAATCTTTTTGGAATCTTTTTTTTAGTTATGATTTTGTCTACCTCTTGGTACTTTTGCCAACATTCTTCTTCTCCATCAGGCTTGGCTTGCTAGTATGCTGACCTCTGTGCTCCATGGCTGTCTGTGCTCTGCTGCTCTCTCTTGCTCGTGGATTTTGAAAATGCGAATGATCTCCTCCTCTGGTATTTATAGGCAATTGGGTAACTTGAACCAGAAACTAACTGGATCTAACTGAATGAGTCCACTTGCTAACTAAATCTGTCAACTTATCTAACCAGGGAATAGCACCCACACAAATAGGCTGTTTCAGAGCCACTTTAATGAAATATTCATAGACCCTTACAACTATTTATATACTCATGTAGAGATTTGTTTCTAAGAATCTCTTTCTTGGGAGAAAATCAAGTCAAAGTTGTGTTAAATGTGGGAGACTAATGACATCTTCATACTATTACCCTCCACACTTTAGTTCATATTCACATTTATCTTGTAACTCACTGTTGAAATGGAAAATCACTATGAATAAACATTCTAGTATAGAACCTTGCAACTATTTATATACATTTGCATGGAAATTAAACTTCAATGGCAACAGTATGGTATGTACATGAGGATTTTTAATCTCATGTAGATGTTTTTTCTTAGAGTCTGTTGCTTGGGAGAAAATTAGGTCTAAGTTGTGAGATTAATGACATCTTTATAGTGTTATCCTCCACACTTTAGTTCATATTCACATTTATCTTGTAACACATTGTTGAAATGGAAAATCAATGTATGAATATACTTTCTGTGTGCCTCTTTTACACATAATTCTTTTTCAATATACTTTCATCTACCTCTTTGATATCTAGCCAAGACCACAATAAAACCTAATCCTTGAAATCTTAACCAAATGTAAAATTTCTTCTTGTATAGTGTTCAATGGCATAGCATATTCCAGTTGGAACTCAACTTGGATATATTCCAGTTGTAAAATTTCTTCTTGTAAAATTTCATCCAAACAATTTTATTATATATTCCTATTGGAACACAACTTTGATATATTTTGATTCATTCACAATGCTTAGACTGAATGACTCATATGAAGTTAGAAATCAACTGTGTTTCTCATTTGAATCAAAAGTGAATCAAATCTTTGGTTCCCTTATTAGTGTATATTTGAGTAATTAAGTGATTTGATGTAATTTGATGTTTTATGTTATTTAATGTACTTTAATAAGCTTTTGATTTCATATCTTCTTGATGTGACATTTGATGTGATATCTTCACTTGATCTCGGATTTCTACTTATTTAAAAAGGTCATTCATCTTCAGTCTTCTGTGAACTCAGTGAAGATGAGCTCAATCTTTTCAGTGGATGCTTGGGCATCAGCTTCCTCTGCTCATATTGATTCATTGTTCTCAGTTGAGCCTTTCCAGAGAAGTGATGATCCCTATGATTTAGAACGTGCTGATGATTCCATGTTTTCTGTTGAGTCATTTAAGTTATCCAATTCACAGTGCAATGCTGCTCATACAAATGCACCTCTTGATCTCCCATCTGATCCAACCATTGATCTCCCTTCTGACTCAAGTGCATGTGGAGCAACGAAAAAGCAAAGCAAGCTCAATCTACGATTTAAAAGAAGGTCTCGTGAAGTAAGTCGAAAAAGATTTAAATTTCTTACTTCAGATAGACAGATTGCATTGGATATTGTGAAGCATTGTTGTGGTTTGAAATGCTTGTATAATTTAGGGATGAAGAAACTAAAGCACATAAGAGAAAAATTCCTCCATTTAGATAGTGAAAGGCAAGATATATACCTTGTTTCTTGCATGCAAATGATTGAGGATAACATGTCAGTAACGCGTGTTGGTTTTGAATATTTCTTTACTCAAGGGATGCCATGCTGTAGGGCTGCATTTAAAATTGCAATGGGTGTAGGAAATTTTAGAATACATAGGGTTCAACAAGGGTTTTTGAATGGGGATCTCATTTTGGATACGTTCCATGGTGGGACCAAAGGATCTGTTGGACGTCATGCAATGAATTGGATGATGAACTATTTTAGCTTGCATTGTGAAGTTATGCCTACAACTGGAAGGTTGCACTTGTCAGATAACTTTACTCGTCGAGAGGTATTTCAAATATATAGAGAAGACATGGAAAATAGAAATGAGAAGTATGTGTTGTATCGTCACTTTACTCGATTATGGAAGGAGGAGTTTAACAATGTTTCTATTCCTCGTAAAGTTAGAATGGGTGAATGTTCAGTTTGTGCCACTTTGAAAAACATGGCAAAAGGGGCTACAACATCACAGGAAAAGCATAATTTTAAAAACCTTCTTAACAACCATCGTGACAGTCAAGCATTAGAGAGAAAGAAAGCAATTCATCATCGAAGTAAGGCACTCAGAAATCCAGAGCGTTATATGTGTTTGTTGATCGATGGTATGGATAAAAAAAAAACTTGTTTGCCACATTTTTATCGCATCCCTAAGGACATTGGAGATGAAGTCCTTGTGCAAATGCATTTGGTTGGCGCTTTGGTATACAATGGAACTGTAATGTCCAAGGTTTTCTTCACATATCCGAATGTGCATAATGATCCAAACCTTACAGTTACTGTCATTCATCGTGTTTTGCAATCATGGAAGGGTCTTTTGCCACCAACTCTATATTTGCAACTAGATAATACTCCAAGAGAGAATAAAAATTCTACAGTCTTTGGATATTTAAGCATGCTTGTTGAGAAACAGGTATTTCAGAAGGTTAAGGTAAATTTTCTTCTGGTTGGCCACACTCATGATCACATTGATCAAATGTTCAGTACTTTCTCTAAGAAGTTGGCACGTAACAATGCTTTTACTCTTCCGATTTTATCTGAGCTGATTTCAGAAGCATATACTCCAAAACCAGAAGTTCAACACCTCACACAGATTTATGACTTTAAGCACTTTTGCTCAATGGGCCTTGATAACAGTGCTAAGGTTTTGGCTCCATTGCACAATATTAGTTTCAACCATGTATTCTTGATGAGGAGGGTTGATGAAATAACCCTTTTATTTGCAAAGCAGTATTCATCTTCTCTTGGGTGGGAGCCTACAGAGGGATGCAGATTCTTATTGCAGGTGCCTAATTTGTCTACTGTAACAGTGTATGGTGCAGAACAATCACCATATGAAGATAAAAACAATACAGAAAGATGTGGAAGTGTGGTTGATCAAAGTAAAAGCTGGATGCATGCACTCATTGAAAAGAAGAGACATATTGAGCGTGCAAAAAAAT
>MU261950.1:37500-57500 GCA_020310875.1 Ceratopteris richardii
CTAAAGCAAGCAAGAAGATCATGGCAGATCATGTCCAAATTGATAAGCTGGACATAGATAATTATCCCGCGTGGGTAATGCATATGGAAGCCTTACTTAGGAGTAAGGACTTAATGATGTATGTGATCGTAGAAGAAAGGAAGCCAACCTTCGAAGATGATAGCCAACCGGAAAAAGAAGAGTTAGAAGGTTTGAAGCTGTGGCAGAAGAAAGATGCAACGGCAAGAGCCTACATTTACAACACTGTTTCAGACCATCTACTACCGCACATTAGAGGTCTGGAGAAAGCGGAGGACATATGGAGTGTATTGGAAGACCACTTCCAAAATACTACGAAAGCTAGAAAGGCTAGCTTATGGTCCGAGTTCACAACGTTAAAAAAGAAGCTGAGTCAAAGCATTAGTGACTACGTCACTAAAATGAAGGATCTAGCAGATAGTCTTGGATCCATAAAAGAAGATGTCAAAAATCACAGATTGATAGCACAACTGCTAACAGGGTTGAGAGGAGATGAAAGGTGGAAACCCTTCGTACTCTCAACTGAACTTTCTTTAAATCACTTTGTGCCAGATTTAAATCAGTTGCTTGGTTTGATGCTCACATATGAGCAAGATCTGAAAGGAGATGGAGATAAAGGACAAAGCTCTGCAATGTACATGAAGAACAAGAAGAAAGACAAAGGTAAGCCAAAAGATGAAGAAGAGTCGAGCGCTCAGGCTTATTATGCTAGAGGTAAAGGCACCGGCAAAGCAAGAGGTCTTGGAAGAGGAAGAAGTAGTCAGAATACCAACAAGAAAGCTTGCTGGATTTGTGGACTAAGTAATCATCTAAATCACATCACACCTCCTCATCGCACATGCGAGCTCGTCACAACCCACATGCATACAAGCAGAAGCCCATCCACATTCCCTCTCGTCACTCTTCTCGACTATTCGTTCAACACATCACAAATCTTTGTTCCACATGCATACTCAACACACTTTCCACACACACCATATATAATCAAAACCATTCCCCACTTCCATTTTTGATACTCTTCTTGGCCATACGTTCGCTTTTCTTATTTCTTTTTCTCGTTTGTAACTGAGTTCTCTTGCCGATTTTTCATTCCCCTTCTACCTAGGGTTTCCACTACCTGTTTTTCTTTTCATCAAATCTTTGTTCTTTTTTTTCGGCTTTTAAAACTAAATTCTATGCTAGGTCACCACCACACCTCCCTAACTTGACGAATATACGGCAAAGACTTCTCAAGTCTAACGCCGGGTCACCTCGATAAGACCGCTCATCGTCAACGCGATTCTGGACTTCACGAGTCATTGCACCACCTAAGAGCCAAACTAAACACTTCCCGAAGGTTTGCAAACCAACAAAGCAACTAGCACGATTGGATTCCTCAAGTCGAAGCTTTCCATAGACACGTTGTAGCCAAAACCCTAGCCGAGCTTAAGCATCGATTTGACATGTTTCATCGAAAGTCCACACATAACCCAAATCCCCACAACACATACACATATTCCCATCAGAGCATCATGCTCTCTCACCTCTCTTCTGTCCCCCCTCGAGTGAGGATTTTTTCTCTTTTTTCCTTTTTTTTCTATTTTTTTTCATTATTTTTCCATATATTTACTCACACATGTCGGCCTATGCGGAAGCTGGATGAGACTCGTGGACTCGACCACCCGATCGAGTTTGTTCCACCCATCTACCAACCCAACGCAGCGTGCGACATGTTGGAGATTCACTCACTAATCATGCATAACGACATGAAGACGAAAGAAAGCAGGAACAAAGTGTTTTGAAAATCAAAGCCTTAGTGAAGGGACAAATTCACGACTGTAATATACAGCGTAGAAACTTCTAGAATTAGAGTTTGTTGAAACCGGATCAAAATGTATATAAAAGAGAGAGCATAGAACCGAAATATATGTATGAGAGTAGAAGACGCCAGAGATCGTGTATGTAGAGATGAATAACAAAACCTGAAATGTCGGGTATTCATCTGAGAGAGATGGTAAGGAACAACTACTCAGAGTAGGAGAGTTTTCCATAGCTATGAGCAAAGTGAGGCCAAGCTATATTTTGTAGACATCTTCTCTAATAGAAAACACATGCTCATGTGGAAGTGTGAGCGCATTCTTCGTATGTGAAGAAATCTGAGAGATTTCATGTTACTGTGAAAAGTTAGTTAACAGTTACAATTTTCTCAGTAAATGTTTTTCCGGTACATCTGAGAGTTAGATCTCGTAACAGAGTGTAAAGATTTTCATGAGTAATAGCTCATTTTGAAGCTAGGAGTCTCAACTATAAGTTGATCAAAGATTTCGGTGAAATGGATATGTACACACAGTACAAAGTCTGACCAGAAAGAGACATCCAGAACTGGTGAAGTTTTTTCTTTAAACTTCAGATAGAGTTCATTCAGTGAAGGGAGTTCAGGTATCACTTCCTTACTTCATGTATACACATTTGAAGTAACTACAAACAGAATTGCAGTTGATTCCGGTTGTATTCCGGTACAATTACGTTGACATTCCGGTAACAGTCTAGTGAAGTTCCGGTGGAATTTTGGTAAGTTCAAAACACAGTTTTGACAAAGTTAAGTGACGCAAAGATTGTTTAACTGTAAACAAATACAGTAGTGTAAAGTCTGAAGTAAATCAGTTCAGAATTGAAGCTTGAAGGAAACGTGAAGCTTTTTGTAAAGTGAATTTTCGGTGTTCACTAAATACAGTTATAAGTTTTCAGTTTCAGAAAGTTTGCTAAGCTACTGATGATTATAGAGGTGTTCTAACATCACTCTAGCTTAGTTTCTGTGGTATAAGCAAATTCCGCAATTAGCGCTACACCAACAGTGGTATCAGAGCAAGTAAGATCTGTCAGTGGTATCAAAGTAGGTTAATCAACAGTGATATCAGAGTGGTAAGATCCACAAGTGGTACCAGAACAGAAAAGGTTCTGAAGAGTGTAAAAGGTTTCTCAGAAGAAGAAAGGGAAAGAGAATTTGAAGAATTCTCATAAAGAAAGGTGAAAGCTGAGGTGATCAACAAAAAACGGTGTCGAGAAGAGTTTCGAAGTCATTCTCAAGGTAAAGATTTACAAAAGGTAAAATCCTTTAACGTTACACTCACCGGAAGTAACAAAAACAAGAAGATCATGGCAGATCACATTTCTATTGACAAATTGGACAGAGATAATTATCCGGCATGGGTAATGCACATGGAAGCCTTACTTATGAGTAAGGACTTAATGATATATGTGACAGGAGAAGAAAAGAAGCCAACTTTCGAAGATGATAGTCAACCGAAGAAAGAAGAATTAGAAGCCTTGAAGTTGTGGAAAAAGAAAGATGCAACGGCAAGAGCTTATGTTTACAATACCATTATAGATCATCTATTACCGCACGTTAGAGGTCTGGAGAAAGCAGACCTCTAAAATATTACGAAAGCTAGAAAGGCTAGCTTATGGTCGGAGTTCACAACGTTCAAGAAAAAGCAAAGTGAAAGCATTAGTGATTATGTCACTAAGATGAAGGACTTGGTAGATAGTCTTGGATCGATTGGTGAAGATATCAAAGACCATAGGTTAATAGCACAAGTGCTTACAGGTTTGAGAGGAGATGAAAGGTGGAAACCTTTCGTACTCTCAACTGAACTGTCTTTAAATCATTTTGTACCGGATTTAAATCAGTTGCTTGGATTAATGCTGACGTTTGAGCAAGATTTGAAGACATATGGAGAAAAAGGACATAGTTCGGCTATGTACGCAAAGAATAAGAAGAAAGGTGATAAAGGTAAAGAAAAAGATGAAGAAGAAGTGACTGCTCAAGCAAATTATGCAAGAGGAAGAGGTAATGTCAGGAAAAGAGGTAAAGGAAGAGGTAATCAGATTAATAACAAGAAAGCTTGCTGGATCTGTGGATTAAGTAATCATTTGGCTCATGATTGCTGGCATAATTCACAAGGATCAAACCAAAACCAGAACAATAATAGTAGAGGCAGAAGTGGAAGATATCAAAGAGGAAGACAAAGCCAAAGAGGCGGATATGGTAGAGGTGGAGCAAGAAGTTGGGGACAGAATCAGTCTCATAACACTACCTACTACAACTATGCAAATGATACATAGAATGATGGTCATACGACACTGATGATGAATTCGATAAGTGTGTCAGAAAATGAAGATCTCAAGGTATTCTATATTGACTCTAGTTGTTCAAATCATTTGTTAGGAAATATAGAATTGTTATCAAAATTAGAAGGAGGCATGTCAAATCATACAGTACAGACAGGTGATAACGCAAAACATAATGTAAGGTCAATTGGAAAGGTAAAGTGTAAGAATGGAGCTGACCTACTAACAAATGTTTTGTATGTTCCAACAATCCCGAAGAATCTGATCAGTGTGGGTCAGATAGTAGAAAAAGGTTTTCAAGTCAGGTATACAAATGAAGGAGTATTTGTTGAAGATCCAGAGAATGGATACAAACAAATTGTCCATGGTAAAAAGGAAGGTAGACTTTTTACTCTGAAAGTACAAGGGAATGTTGGTCAAGCCTTGATCACACATGGTGATGAGGTATTTACAGAACTAGACCTCTGGCATAAGAGGCTAGGACATTTTAATGAAAAGGGAATCAAAGCTATGGTGGAGAAACAATCCATGAGAGGATTACCAAACATGAAGAATCAACATATGATTCACAAATGTGAAGCCTGTCAGATGGGAAAAGCCCATAGGTTACCATTTCAAAAAAATGGTTACAAACATGATGGTGTACTAGAACTCATACATACAGACGTATGGGGGCCAACGAAAGAAGGATCTATCAGTGGCTCAAGGTATTATGTTCTGTTTATTGATGATGCAACAAGATGGATAACTCTTTATGTTTTGAAAGAGAAATCAAAAGTGTTTGGAGCTTTCAGACATTTTCATGCATATGCTGAAAGACTTACAGGACAGAAACTAAAAAGACTAAGGTCTGATGGAGGAGGAGAATATTTTTCTCGAGAGTTCAATGATTATCTGTGGAATGCAGGTATCAAAAGAGAAATAACTTGCAGGTATACACCGCGAAAAAATGGAGTAGCAAAAAGAAGAAACCAAACTCTAGTTGAGTTTGCAAGAGCAATGCTAAAAGAGAAAAATTTTCCAAACTATCTTTGGGCTGAGGCTGTAAATACAGCTACATACCTGGTAAACAGATTACCATGTACAACTTTAAATGGGATGACCCCTTATGAAGCTTGGTGGGGTAAGAAACCAACACTTGATCATTGTAAAGTGTTTGGATCAGTTGCGTATGCTTATGTGCCATCACAGCTGAGACATAAGCTTGAACCAAAAGCTAAAAAATATGTGTTCATCGGATATGATGAAAAGCAGATGGGTTACAGGTTATGGAGTCCTCTAACCAAACAGTTTACTGTTTCCAGAGATGTGACATTTGATGAAGGAAAGAGCTGGCATACAGATAAAGAGCATAGTGTTGAAACACTTGAAGAAGAGATAAGAAGGAATGAAAAAGGTAAATCACATATGCAGGTGAATGGAGATGAAGATCATATGCAGACAAGTACGTCCAGGATCGAATCAGGTATGAGAAACGAAGATGGATCAAGATTTGATGAAGATGTGTATTCAAATAGACATGAAGAGTTTGAACCTAGAAGGTCAAACAGAGTAAGGAAACAACCAACAAGGTATTCTTATGACACCTCTTATTTGACTCAGAAAAATTATGCTTACTTAGTAAAGGATGATGAAGAACCTCAGAGTTACAGTGAAGCAAAAGGTAAGAAACAATGGGAAGAAGCAATGAAGGAGGAGTTCAATGCGTTGGAGGAGAACAAGACTTGGGAACTTGTTTCAAAACCAAATGGTAAGAAAGTGATTGGAAACAAATGGGTTTTTAAAAAGTCAAGAAGCTTGCAGATGGAAGGATAGCCAGATACAAAGCTAGACTGGTTGTCAAAGGCTATGCTTAGACATATGGCATAGATTATGATGAGACATTTAGTCTGATGGCAAAGATGTCAACCATAAGGACATTGATTGCTATAGCAGCATCAAAAGGATGGAAGCTAAGTCAGCTAGATATAAAGAATGCATTTCTGAATGGATACATATCAGATGAAGTTTACATGGAACAACTTGAAGGGTTTGTAAGTTCCAGTTACCTAGAACATGTTTGTAGATTAAGAAGAGCTCTCTATGGGCTGAAGCAAGCTCCAAGAGCTTGGAATTACAGACTTGTGAAGTATCTCAATGACCTTGGATACCAAAGCTCAAAAGCTGATGCAAGTCTACTCGTTAAGAGAACAGATGAAGGTCTGATCTACATTTGTATATATGTAGATGACATAATAATCACAGGAACCTCAGATGAAGGAATCAAAGAGGTAAAGAGACTGCTTGAAAAGGAGTTCAAGATCAGTGATCTAGGGAAGTTATCATACTTTCTTGGAATGGAAGTTACATCTACAGATCATGGTATATATGTTTCGCAAGAAAGGTATCTCCTAAACTTACTGAAGAAGTTTAACATGGAGAATTGCAGAGAAGCTTCAACACCGCTTGAAGTAAATCATAAACTCAGCAAATATAGTGGTGCAGATTTTAAAGATATGAGGAAGTATCAGTTGTTAGTGGGAAGCTTAATCTATGCTACACTAACAAGACCAAATCTCAGTTATGCAGTGGGAGTTCTCTCACAGTTCATGCATTGTCCGAAGGATCAACATTGGGTTGCAGGACAAAGAGTTCTTAGATATATCAAAAGAACTATAAAAGAAGGATTATATTATCCTTATACGACAGATATAAAGCTAAGAGCATACAGTGACTCAGACTGGGCAAGAAGTCAAGATGACAGAAGGTCAACACATGGGTATATGATATACCTAGGAGATAAGCTTGTAAGCTGGTGTTCAAAGAAGCAACACACAGTAGCTTTATCGTCAACAGAGGCAGAATATAAAGGACTTGTGGAAGCAGCTAAAGAAGTGATATGGATGCTGACCTTGTTCAAAAGCATGCGTATTGATCAAGGTATACCTATCATACATGGAGATAATATGAGCTCGTTATATCTTGCAGCAAATCCAGTATTTCATGCAAGAACAAAACACATAGAGATTCAATATCATTTCCTGAGGGAAAAGGTAATGGAGAAGGAGATTGAATTGGTATTCACTCCTACAAAAGATCAGATTGCAAATATTTTGACAAAGAGCTTAAATGGAGTAAAGACAAGCAGATTCAAAGAAATGGCACGTATAAAAGAAAAGAAGGATATAGGAAGACCGGAAGATGCAAATTAGTGATTGAGGGGGAGCTATTGGAGATTCACTCACTAATTATGCATAACGACATGAAGACGAAAGAAAGCAGGAACAAAGTGTTTTGAAAATCAAAGCCTTAGTGAAGGGACAAATTCACGGCTGTAATATACAGCGTAGAAACTTCTAGAATTAGAGTTTGTTGAAACCGGATCAAAATGTATATAAAAGAGAGAGCATAGAACCAAAATATATGTATGAGAGTAGAAGACGCCAGAGATCGCGTATGTAGAGATGAATAACAAAACATGAAATGTCGGGTATTCATCTGAGAGAGATGGTAAGGAACAACTACTCAGAGTAGGAGAGTTTTCCATAGCTATGAGCAAAGTGAGGCCAAGCTATATTTTGTACACATCTTCTCTAATAGAAAACACATGTTCATGTGGAAGTGTGAGCGCATTCTTCGTATGTGAAGAAATTTGAGAGATTTCATGTTACTGTGAAAAGTTAGTTAACAGTTACAGTTTTCTCAGTAAATGTTTTTCTGGTACTTCTGAGAGTTAGATCTCGTAACACAGTGTAAAGATTTTCATGAGTAATAGCTCATTTTGAATCTAGGAGTCTCAACTATAACTTGATCAAAGATTTCAGTGAAATGGATATGTACACACAGTGTTGGTGCATGACAATCATCAATTGAAGGATTATGGAGAAATGAAGTCAAGGAGTCAAGAAGGAAACAAAGTCAGATGGTTGAAGGAAGGACATTTTCAGAAAACTCAAAGATATGTACACATATGTACATTAGCTGACTTATACTCTTGTTTAAGTCATACACTTGTATATATTCATCTATAAATATATTTGAAAATGTCGGGCAAGTAGAGCAGAAGAGATTTGAGAATAGGAAGAGAGAAATTAGTGTCATTAGACACATGAAGAGTGAGTGAATTGTCCATCCTCACTTAGATGTAAATTTTCTAAGAAATCGAAAAATTTTGCGCCCGATATTTTGCTGTCTGCTCCCTCTGTGTTTAATCTTTTGAGAAATGCTTTTGCACGTATCTAAGTCCATAGCTAATCCATCTATGGCTAGAATTTGAGAGGTTAATTGTAATCAGGCTGTGAGAATTTTGATTAGGAACATTCATATGTAAGAATGTTCTAACAGTCGAGAAATCTGGCGCACATTTCATCTTCAATGAAATGATCATTGCTCAGTCTACAGTGTAAAGTTTTACACAAATGAGGGCTTAAAATCTAAGTTGGAAGGTAAGCTATCTATGGCTAAAAGATCTTGATCAAACGGGATTTACTTTGGGAGAACCAGTGCTAAGAAGTTGCAGGTGTCAAAGTCGCCATTGCAGAGAAGCATTTTCAGACATAGGTAAAGTGTTTCACACATTTCTCAGTGTGTACTTAATCTTTTTGAGAGATTTAACTTGGCAAAGTTGCGCAACCTTAAGGCGAAGTGTTGTGCAAAGTTTTATCAAAAACTTTACAGGATTGATTAGTCAATGAGTGACTAATCTGCAGCAGACTTTTCTGAAGAAACTGAAATTTTCAGAATAATCAATTTTCTGATAATTTGGTGAAGATTCTCTAAATCAGGTGGAGTCTAAAGTTGATCTTGATATAGAGGTGATCTAAATTCAAGGTTAACTTGTTCTTTTGGAGATTAACACTCTCCATCAGTGGTATCAGAGCAGGTTGTGTCAAAATTGAAGTGAAGAAGACTCCGACTATTGCAGAAATACAAAACTTTACATTTTGAAGGTGCAGAAGGGTAAAGGTTGAAGAAAGATCAAAGGAAGACATACAAAGAGCATCAAAAGGATTAGAAGGAGCAACATTCGAAGTAAAGGTACATTTATTATCTGTAAAGGTTAAAGATTTGAAGCTACAGGTGAAGTAAAGATGGGAGATAGTCTCCAAATTGAAAAATTGGATAGAGAGAACTATCCTGCATGGTCTATGAGGATGGAAGCTCACCTTATGAGCAAAGATCTGATAGGATACATCACAGGAGATGAAGAAAAGCCAGAATTCAGAGATCCTAGTGTTCCAAATAGGGAGGAGCTTGCAGATTTGAAGAATTGGATGAAGAAGGATGCTCAAGCAAGAAGCATCATCTACATAGCAGTCAATGAGTATTTGCTTCCTCACATTAGAGGACTTGAAAGTGCTTGTGACATTTGGAATGCTTTGGAAGAGCATTTCCAAAATACAACCAAATCAAGGAAGGCTTCACTATGGGCAGAGTTTACTACCTTCAAGAAGAAGGCCTCACAATCAATTTCTGATTATGTGACAAAGATGAAGGACATTGCAGATTCTTTAGGTGCAGTTGATGAAGATATTGAAGAAGACAAATTGGTAAGACAAATACTCACAGGACTAAGAGGAGATGAGAAATGGAAGCCTTTCATTTTATCTACAGAACTTTCATTAGATCACTTTACTCCTGATTTGAATCAATTGTTAGGTCATATGCTAACTTTTGAGAATGATATCAAAGGAGATGTTGATAAGAGTGCAGGTCATGCAATGTATTCTAAAGACAAGAAGAAAGCCAACAAAGGAAAGCAACAATCAGGTGAAGAAGAAGGTACATCAAACCAAGCAAACTTCATAAGAGGAAGAGGAAATGGCAGAAGTAGAGGAAGAGGCAGAAACAACAAAGATAATGCAAGAGCTTGTTGGATATGTGGTAAGACCAATCATCTATCTCATGATTGTTGGCACAATAATCAAAACAATGGTAATTATCAGAACTTTAATCAAAGAGCAAGAGGAGGTAGATTTCAGAGAGGAAATTTCAGAGGTAGAGGTGGTAGGAATTCTTTTGGAAGAGGTGGTGGAAGAAACTTCCAAAGTCAATCCTATAATAACACCTACTACAACTATGCATCAGATCAAAAGGAGGATTCGACTCTCATTATGAATACATGTGAAACCTCACATGAGGACATGAGAGTGTTCTATATTGATTCAGGATGTAGTAATCATTTAAGTGGAAATATTGCTTTGATGACTGATCTAGATCATAATGCAATTAATCATACAGTGCAGACAAGTGATAATACAAAGCATAAGGTAAAGTCAATTGGTTCAGTCAAGGCTAAGGATGGGAGCACTCTTCTGAGTAAGGTACTTTATGTTCCCACAATTCCAAAGAATTTGATCAGTGTAGGTCAAATTGTGGAAAAAGGATATGAGGTAAGGTTCACAAATGATGGAGTTTATGTGGAAGACCCTAGTCAAGGGTATAAACAAGTTATTGCAGGAAAGAAAGAAGGAAGGCTTTTCACATTGAAGGTACAAGGAAATGTTGGACATGCTATGTTCACATATGGAGAGCAGAAGGTGTCAGAATTGGATCTTTGGCACAAAAGACTTGGACACTTTAATGAAAGAGGTATCAAAGAAATGATTAACAATGATTCAGTGCTTGGAATGCCTAACATTGCAGGTCAACACATGACATACATATGTGAGGCATGTCAATTAGGTAAGGCTCATAAGCAATCCTATTCCAAGCATGGATTTATGTATTCAGAAAGACTTGAATTGGTGCATACAGATGTGTGGGGTCCTTCAAAGGACTTTAGTATAAATGGTTCAAGATATTATGTCATATATGTTGATGATGCTACCAGGTGGATCACAATTTATGTGATTAAGGAAAAGTCAGAAGTGTTTAATACATTTAAACACTATCATGCATATGCAGAAAGGATTACAGGTCAAAAATTGAAGAGACTAAGGTCAGATGGAGGGGGAGAGTATTTTTCAAATGAGTTCAATGATTATTTGTGGAATGCAGGTATAAAGAGAGAAGTTACTTGCAGGTACTCTCCTCAACAAAATGGGGTAGCAGAAAGAAGAAATAGGACTCTTGTTGAGTTTGCAAGGTCCATGATGAAAGAGAAGAATTGCCCAAATTATTTGTGGGCTGAGGCTGTTAATACAGCTACATATTTGGTTAATAGATTGCCTTGTAAAGCTTTGCAGGGTATGACACCATATGAAGCTTGGTGGGGTAAGAAACCTACCTTGGATCATTGCAGAATATTTGGATGCTTGGCATATGCATATGTGCCATCTCAATTGAGGCATAAGTTGGAGCCTAAGGCAGAGAAGTATGTATTCATTGGTTATGATGATAAGCAAATGGGATACAGGTTGTGGAGTCCATCCACAAAGCAATTTATTGTATCCAAGGATGTTACATTTGATGAGCAAGGTACTTGGTATGCAGGTAAATATAATGTACATGCAGATGATGAAGAAGTAGTGGAACAAAGAAAAGGTAAAGCAAAGGTTCAATTACTTGATGAAAGTGAGAGTAATGAAGTGCAGATTGAAGTTGAAGAGAGGCCAAGGTTTGATCCAGAATGTGATGAACCAGAGACCTCAAGAAGTGCAGAAGTTAGGAGATCATCTAGGCACAAATGGCAACCTACAAGGTATAGCTATGACACTTCATTCTTGACTACTAAAGATTATGCTTATTTGGTAAAAGCAGATGAAGACCCTTCTACATATGAAGAAGCCAAAGGGAAGAAGAATTGGGAAGATGCTATGCAAGAGGAGTATGATGCATTGATAGAGAATCAAACATGGGATTTGGTTCCTAAACCTAATAGTCAGAAGATTATTGGATGTAAGTGGGTTTACAAAACAAAGAGATTTGCAGATGGAAGTGTGTCTAGGTACAAAGCTAGACTTGTTGTGAAAGGGTATGCACAGACATATGGAGTGGACTATGATGAGACTTATAGTCCTATGGCAAAGATGACAACCATCAGGACACTCATTGCAATTGCTGCTTGTAAAGGTTGGAAGTTGTCTCAATTAGATGTTAAAAATGCTTTCTTGAATGGTTACATTTCAGATGAAGTCTACATGGAGCAACCAGATGGATTCAAAGATCAAGTGAGTCCAAATTATGTGTGTAAGCTCAAGAGAGCTTTGTATGGGTTGAAGCAAGCCCCAAGGGCTTGGAATTATAGGCTTGTAAAATTCTTGAATGATCTTGGATTTCAAGCATCAAAGGCAGATAGTAGCTTGCTAGTCAAAGCAAGTGAAGATGGGTTTATTTATGTGTGTATTTATGTTGATGACATAATACTTACAGGAACAGATGATAAGGGGATACAAATGATCAAAAAGCAGATGGAGAAAGAGTTCAAAATCAGTGATTTGGGGAACCTATCATTCTTCTTGGGAATGGAGATCACTTATACTCAACATGGAGTGTATGTGACTCAAGAAAGGTATCTTAAAAATTTGCTAACCAAATTTAAAATGGAAGATTGCAGGGTTGCACCTACACCTTTGGAAGTGAACCATAAATTGTCTAGGTTTGGAGGAGAAGAGTTCAGAGATATGAAACTCTATCAAAGTTTGGTTGGTAGCTTGATTTATGCTACATTGACAAGGCCTGACTTGTCATATGCAGTTGGTGTGCTTTCACAATTCATGCATTGTCCTAGAAAGGAACATTGGATTGCAGGACAAAGAGTACTTAGGTACATCAAGGGTACACTCAAAGAGGGGTTGTACTATGGGTTTACTTCAGATACAAGAATCAAGATATATAGTGATGCAGATTGGGCAGGTAATGTGGATGATAGAAGATCAACACATGGATACTTGTGCTATGTAGGAGACAAATTGATTTCATGGTGTTCCAAGAAGCAACATACAATTGCTTTGTCATCTACAGAAGCAGAATATAAAGGTATGGTGGAAGCTGCAAAAGAGGTAATATGGCTAAAGACACTTTTGAAAGTTTTTGATGTGATTCAGAGTACTCCTATTATTTGTGGAGACAATATGAGTTCATTATACTTGGCAGCTAATCCTGTATTTCATGCTAGAACTAAGCATATTGAAATACAGTATCATTTTCTGAGAGAGAAGGTCATTGAGAAAGAGATTGAAGTCATACACACTCCCACAAAAGATCAAGTTGCAGATATGATGACTAAAAGTCTACATGGACCAAAACTACAAAGATTCAAGGATATGGCTGGAGTAAAGAAGATAGAAAAGAACCTCAATTAATGATTGAGGGGGAGCTTTTGGTGCATGACAATCATCAATTGAAGGATTATGGAGAAATGAAGTCAAGGAGTCAAGAAGGAAACAAAGTCAGATGGTTGAAGGAAGGACATTTTCAGAAAACTCAAAGATATGTACACATATGTACATTAGCTGACTTATACTCTTGTTTAAGTCATACACTTGTATATATTCATCTATAAATATGTTTGAAAATGTCGGGCAAGTAGAGCAGAAGAGATTTGAGAATAGGAAGAGAGAAATTAGTGTCATTAGACACATGAAGAGTGAGTGAATTGTCCATCCTCACTTAGATGTAAATTTTCTGAGAAATCGAAAAATTTTGCGCCCGATATTTTGCTGTCTGCTCCCTCTGTGTTTAATCTTTTGAGAAATGCTTTTGCACGTATCTAAGTCCATAGCTAATCCATCTATGGCTAGAATTTGAGAGGTTAATTGTAATCAGGCTGTGAGAATTTTGATTAGGAACATTCATATGTAAGAATGTTCTAACAGTCGAGAAATCTGGCGCACATTTCATCTTCAATGAAATGATCATTGCTCAGTCTACAGTGTAAAGTTTTACACAAATGAGGGCTTAAAATCTAAGTTGGAAGGTAAGCTATCTATGGCTAAAAGATCTTGATCAAACGGGATTTACTTTGGGAGAACCAGTGCTAAGAAGTTGCAGGTGTCAAAGTCGCCATTGCAGAGAAGCATTTTCAGACATAGGTAAAGTGTTTCACACATTCCTCAGTGTGTACTTAATCTTTTTGAGAGATTTAACTTGGCAAAGTTGCGCAACCTTAAGGCAAAGTGTTGTGCAAAGTTTTATCAAAAACTTTATAGGATTGATTAGTCAATGAGTGACTAATCTGCAGCAGACTTTTCTGAAGAAACTGAAATTTTCAGAATAATCAATTTTCTGATAATTTTGGTGAAGATTCTCTAAATCAGGTGGAGTCTAAAGTTGATCTTGATATAGAGGTGATCTAAATTCAAGGTTAACTTGTTCTTTTGGAGATTAACACTCTCCATCACACAGTACAAAGTCTGACCAGAAAGAGACATCCAAAACTGGTGAAGTTTTTTCTTTAAACTTCAGATAGAGTTCATTCAGTGAAGGAAGTTCAGGTATCACTTCCTTACTTCATGTATACACATTTGAAGTAACTACAAACAGAATTGCAGTTGATTTTGGTAGTATTCCGGTACAATTACGATGACATTCCGGTAACAGTCCGGTGAAGTTCCGTTGGAATTTTGGTAAGTTCAAAACACAGTTTTGACAAAGTTAAGTGACGCAAAGATTGTTTAATTGTAAACAAATACAGTAGTGTAAAGTCTGAAGTAAATCGGTTCAGAATTGAAGCTTGAAGGAAACGTGAAGCTTTCTGTAAAGTGAATTTTTTGTGTTCACTAAATACAGTTATAAGTTTTCAGTTTCAAAACGTTTGCTAAGCTACTGATGATTATAGAGGTGTTCTAACATCACTTTAGCTTAGTTTTTGTGGTGTAAGCAAATTCCGCAATTAGCGTTGCACCAACACGACACAGACGGCTAGCCCGATGCGAAACCGATGTCAGTTCGTGGCTTTGACCACCCGACCAAAGTGGGTCCACCCACCTATCGGCCCACACAGGCGCATAGCCACATGCACACATACATTTTTTCCTCTTTTTTTTTCATTCATGCATCTTGAGAATTAGGAGACAAAAGAAAGGATCTTTTCCCAACTATCCCGATCACGACACACACACATAAACTCCCCATGGACATCCTAATGAGACACATCTCTTCTCTGCTACTACTCAAGCCAAAATCCGGCTACTAATGCAATGGTCAACTTTTCCTCTCGAAACCCGTACACACTAATTACTTTGCCGACCTGAAACCTCAAAAAGTGTTACTTCAGTCCTAAGTGTACAACCAACTCGATCCGTTCGTCCTCACATCTCTGATTTGCAATTCCACAAAGCAAACCCTAATCAGACTCAAACCGTCCTCACTGACATCCATCGCCTCGTCGATTCCTCTTTCATCTCCAACCTCTGCCTCGCAGAGATTCCACTTGACCTGATAGATGACACGGAAAACTACCATTGGCCATTGTACCTCTTAGTGCCTCAAGCCTTGCTGCTAGGTCTCTTAATCCTTGTTTGTTATGTTCAATATCACTCTGATATTGGAACATGTCAGAGTCAATGCTTCGGAACCGATTCCATATTTGCTCCATCTCTTTATCCTCTCTCTCACCCTTTTTTCAGATCCGAGGGGAATATCCTCCCTCTTCTCAACTTGAACGGTCAACTTCTCGACTTCCTCTCTAATCGATCTTTCCTCCCAAATCCTACTCATATTTTCTTCATCCAGATCATCTACTTTCTTCGACAATTCATTCTTCATTCTTTCTAACTCCGTTCTGAATGCATCCAACCTATCCAACACCACTTTCAGCTCTTCCTCCATTTTCCCCGCTCTCGGATCCTCCAATTGCCCTCGCATCTCATCATCTTTCCGATTCATCCACCTACCAAGCTTGCTACTCAGCCTTGCATTCTCTTTTTCTACCCATCTCACCTTCTCATCGCTCTCTGCTTGGGCACTTTTCATTCTTTCTAACTCTAGGCGGAACTCTTCCGCTACCTTACCCGCTTGGTCATCATATCTACTAGTCATCTCTCACAATTTCTCCATTTCCTTTTCCATTCGGTCGACTCTCTGTGCTAAGTCATCATCATATTCAGGGGAATCCTCCTCGATCGCAACACTATGGCAATCGGCTATCATCAAGCCGGTTCTTGGGTTTAAGACCATGTTTTCATGCTCAGACCTCGCAAGGCCTTCCCTCAAGCTTTTGTTCGCTTTCAACTCCTTGTTTCTATTCTCCACAGCGTGCAATTGTTCTACACATTTCGCGACGACCTCTCCTAACCTCGCTTGACTTTCCTCAAGGTTTTCTACTTTGGCCCTCTCGCTATCCCGCTCTACCCGAAGCAAATTGACTTGACATTCCAGACTCTTCACAAGTTCCATCAAAGCTTGATTCTTGGATTCCCTATCCGCTTTTTCGTTCACTCTTGCGGTCTCCGTCGATGAAGCGACTCCACTCATGTCAACTTCCACATACAAAGAGTATGAACACATATCCGATTCATTCGTTGCAACCTTTACGTCAGTCACCTCTTTTGAGCCACATACGTGCTCACATAGCTTCCTTTTCCCACATTCTACGCATTTAGGGACAAATTCCAATGGACTGGATACACGAGGGCAATATTTTGCAATGTGCCCAACTTTCTCGCAGCACCAACACCGAATATAATTCGAGATTGGACCAACCCGACGACATTCATATGCACGGCTTCGTATTGAGAATCCAAACCCACTTCGACATCTAGTCCATTTGGGAGTCATCATCCTTGTGCTCGCCTCTCTAACATTTACAACCTGCGTACTTTGTGCCATTTTTCTACCTAGGCCAATGCACTCAATCTGGGCCGACGTGCTGTGCCGCACAATTGGGGCACCGAGCGTACTCGTGGCACGACTCTATGAGGAGTGCCAAGCCAACTTCCCGACAAACGCACCAAAATGTTTAAACTCTAAACCCGAGGGAAATTGTCTTACATGCACTTATGGGTTGCCCAATTTACTTGCACTCTGCCATTTTTTCTTACTCCAAGTCCACCTATTCTTCTCGAATGTATTCGTAGAAGAGAGGGAAGGAAAGCACTTATATGCACGCGAGCGGGGACCCAACCTTATAGATAGCTTCCTAAAACTTCCCTCTTTGTTTCCCTATTGTACTTCTCTTACTCTCTTTGTCTCACTCTTCCACTCCTAAATTCACTTCTTCAATCTCTCATAGACACTCTTTTGCACACGCACACCCACACCTATGTTCATTTGCATACACTTGCCCTCACATCGACTCACGCATGCTCTCACTTGCTTTCGTACTCAAGCACACCTATACCACCCCATACTTCTACCCTTTTATCTATTTACTCTTTCTCTCATATGAGATCCTTTCGATCAAAAGAAATGAGACCTTAATAAGAAAACATATGGAAAGTATTAATCCATGCAAGTCATCAACAATGCTTCCAAGTATGAGGGAGACCTTTAAGCACATGTAGAATTTCAAACACTAGGGAACAAACAATAAAAATCACATGCATGCTAGTGAAGGTAAGCTTTTCATTCAAGTTTGGTTTACCGTTGTGGTCACGGACTCGAAGGAAGTCAATACGATGAGGCTAGATGTCAGGAGTGCAACTCAAGTACACTTGGAATAATGAGTTGAATGATCTTGACTATCACGGTAAGAACATCCCTTGAGAATAGAATAAAGTCCCAACTTATTTGTTTCTACTCCCCGCTCCATTGGACATGCAATTCATGTTGAAAAACTTCTTAGTCGTGCAACCTTTTTTGTATCCCAACCTCCAAATCCTCTACTTGCGAGCCCTTCAAAATAATCTTCCCACCATGCTTGTTATATAGGTATAATGTCGTTCATATTCCCTTGGCCTTATACATCTCCTTTCAAGATAAAAAGACTCATTTGTAGATGTCAGCAGCTGAAGGTCTTGAGCAAGATGGACTATAGACAAGCTATCAGCTCTTTCACAAAACATATTCTTCGCTCGTATGTGTGAGAAAACAATAGCATAAGCATGTCATCGACCATTGGACTTCATACAAACTATATGGTAGAAACAGAAGACATTGTGCAGGAACAAGAGCTGGAATAGCAAACCTATATTCACTAAGATCAAAGCTCCACAATAGCGCAACATTATAGCACTCAGATAGTTTCACATGCAAGTTCCACCAAGAGAAAATAGAGATGAACATTTAACCTTTATAAGATCTAATACCAGAGAACCTCACACGATGATCATTCTTTTTTACTGGACCGTATAAGATGCATTGATTACCTATCCAATCTTTGCGCTCGATCTACAAACAATCATATATTAAGAGATGTGTTCTACAGAGGCACCTTAAGAGGCATTTACCGCAATAAAAGGAGATTGAAATCTCTGGAGTGAAAGCAGACAATGTATCAAATATTAAAGATCATTTTCTCTGCTCATGGGCAAAAATCGCGAAGAGCGGTTCTATCAATTATTTTGAACTACATCACTTAAAACAAACGACTTGAAGAGAAACAAGCGAACGGTTGTTCAGAAATGTTGATATGCAGGTGGACTGATGAGCAATACTCTGGTTATAGACATTTCATGAAATAAATGGGTACAGGGACTTGCTGTTAGAGTTTTCTTGGGACAAAAAGCTAAGTTAAGAAAGGCAATGCACAGGGATTTGCAAACATAGAGGATGGAATTTTCACACATGAACATGATGATAAGCATAATGGCAAGATTGATGTACCTAGCTAACTTTCTCAACATACAGATGATTTTCAAGATTGAGCACAAAGGGACGATCTTTGCAGAATCCTTTTGCGAGATGGGAGCAGTAGAAGAACATGGAGCTCAAGTGCTCCCATCAGCCATTTGAACAGCTGTCGACTGCCCCAAAAATTGTCAGCAAGATGCCCCTTCTTGTCCATGATATGCGCCTCCCTTTTCCCCTGTGCCAAACTGGAAGTGGTTGTGAACTCAGAAACGAAGTAGAGGACTCCAAAGCAATTTGCTCCTTTCAGTTTCCAGCCCTTTGTCCTCACTGTATTGTGCCCAGTGCCTCAGCCTGCTAGAAAAAACAGGAAAAACTTGCTCTCCTACCCTCTTATCTCTATCCTTCCCACCCGATCGATGGCCGCTAGCCAAAAAGAAGAAAGCAATAAGTCCCTCCCTTCTTAATGGAGAGCCTTCCTCCCCGAGCGAGGTTCCCTCCTTCCTCAACTTTCAGCTAATAGCCCCCGAAAAAGTCACGAGCCCGTGTGCATACCCAAAAAACAGCCAAGAGGAAAAACCCCTCCCCCCACCTGTTGCGCTTCTCCCCTCGATACCTACTCAGACGAACACCCCCCACCTGTTCCTCCAAAAAACGAAAGAGAGAGAGAGTTTTCCCTTTTGCGGCTCCGAGATAAAGGCTCCAATTGAAGAGAATCGACCACACAATCCTTGTAGCAAACAAACAAAAGAAACTTCCTTCTGCACACAAAAATGGAAGCGGCCCATTTGCCTAACAAATAAAACAAAAAGCCTTTTTGAATGAAAGGAAACGTAAGGATCCGCTATCATATCATCTTCTGATAAATCTATCATGGAAATGAACATGATTTGACATGTTGATTGCTTCCTTGCTAAAACACCTTGCAATTGCATATCATCTAAGTATTTGAGGGCCTCTTCATAGTACCCATGTTCAACATATCCCTTTCCATACTCAGCACATCCTGCAATCAATGCATTCCATGCAACAATATCGCGAGCTGGAAGCCTGTCAAACACTTCTTTTTCCCAGGATAACCAGCCACCTTGCACATACCTGTCAAACAAGATGTTACCAAAAGATGATTCCTTTTGCAAGAGCCCCAATCTCTCTATCTCACAATGTGTATCCAGGCCCTTGTTAGGTGCCCCCATGCTGCTGAAGGGTTTCAAGACACAAATAAAAGTGACCCAATTTTAGAACCACATTTGCATCCTACATATGTTCTAGCACTCAACTTC
>MU261950.1:75000-83592 GCA_020310875.1 Ceratopteris richardii
GAATGTTCCTAATGATCATTCTCACAGTAGGAGAGGAATTAGATTCTGAAACTCTAGACATAGCTTCATTAGCTTCTCAATTAGATGTGTACAAAAGGATTTCTGATCCACGTGATCAGACAGAGAGCACTCAGAGAAAAACCCGTCGCTACTTTCTGGGAAAAAACTCTCTACACATCTTTCTGAAGTTTGTCATCTACAAATGACTTTCTTACTTCTCTTCTTCTAATTCTTGTCATCATTAACTTATATATACATAACTTTTAACTCATCCCGCGTCTATGACATTGTTACTAATCATCCTAAAGGCTTAGCTATACTCAGCTTACAAGATTCTTCACTTATATGTACATATGTGTACAAGACAACATCCTGAATTCTTCTTCACTTTTACAAGTGTCTTCCTTTGCTTCATTCTGACCATAAGCAATCTCCAAGATCTGTATAATCACCAATTTGTGATTGGCTTGTTCCAACAGCTCCCCCTCAATCACTAATTGTGATTATTCCATTCTTCTTCACTCCTGCCATCTCCTTGAATCTCTGTAGCTTAGGTCCATCCAAGCTTTTTGTCATCATATCTGCCACTTGTTCTTTTGTTGGAGTGTACATCACTTCAATCTCTTTATCTAGTACCTTTTCCCTCAAGAAATCATACTGAATCTCTATATGCTTAGTCCTGGCATGAAAAACAGGGTTAGCTGCCAAATACAAAGAACTCATATTGTCTCCAAAAATTATTGGAGTACTATGATCAGTCTCAAAACTTTTCATCAAGGTCTTCAACCATATCACTTCTTTTGCAGCTTCTACCATTCCCTTATACTCAGCTTCTGTGGATGACAAAGCAACTGTATGTTGCTTCCTTGAACACCAAGAAACTAGCTTATCTCCAACATAACAGAGATACCCATGAGTAGACCTTCTATCATCTGAGTCACCTGCCCAATCTGCATCACTAAACACTTTGATTCTTGTGTCAGAAGTGAAACCATAATACAGACCTTCACTTAGGGTTCCTTTGATATATCTGAGTACCCTTTGGGCTGCAATCCAATGAGTCTTCTTTGGACAATGCATGAATTGTGACAACACACCTACTGCATATGATAAATCTGGCCTTGTCAAGGTAGCATAGATTAAACTACCTACCAAACTTTGATATTTCTTCATGTCATTGAATTCTTCACCTCCATACCTGCTTAGTTTATGATTTACCTCCAATGGTGTAGTTGAGGTCTTGCAATCTTCCATGTTAAACTTGACTAGAAGATTCTTCACCTCCATACCTGCTTAGTTTATGATTTACCTCCAATGGTGCAGTTGAGGTCTTGCAATCTTCCATGTTAAACTTGACTAGAAGATTCTTCAAATATCTCTCTTGTGAAACATATACTCCATGTTGAGTATACACAATCTGCATTCCTAGAAAATAAGATAAGTTTCCCAAATCACTTATCTTAAACTCTTTCTCTATTTGCTTTTTGAGTTCATTGATTCCTTGAACATCTGTTCCTGTAACAATAATATCATCAACATAAATGCACATGTAAATGTATCCATTTTCACTTGCCTTCACTAGCAAGCTACTATCTGCCTTTGATGCTTGAAATCCACATTCATTCAAGAACTTGACCAATCTGTAATTCCAAGCTCTTGGGGCTTGCTTCAACCCATATAAAGCTCTCTTGAGCTTACACACATAGTCTGATCCAATTGATTCCATGAAGCCTTCTGGTTGCTCCATATATACTTCATCTGCAATGTATCCATTTAAAAATGCATTTTTCACATCCAATTGTGATAATTTCCATCCCTTGCAAGCAGCAATAGCAATCAATGTCCTAATTGTAGACATCTTAGCAACAGGACTAAAGGTTTCATCATAATCTACCCCATAAGTTTGGGCATAACCTTTGACCACAAGTCTAGCCTTATATCTAGACACCTTACCATCTGCAAACCTCTTTGTTTTATATACCCACTTGCATCCAATGACTTTCTGATTCTTTGGTCTTGGTACTAATTCCCAAGTTTCATTTTCAAGTAGAGCATCATACTCTTCCTGCATTGCCTTCTCCCAATTTTGTTTACCTTTGGCTTCTTCATAAGTGGTTGGATCTTCTTCTGTTTTCACAATGTAAGCATAATCTTTTGTTGTTAGGAAAGATGTATCATAACTATACCTTATAGGTTCTTTCCTTTCCCTTGTAGATCTTCTGATTTCTGCACTTCTCGAAGTTTCAGCCTCATTTGATTCTGGATCAAATCTTGGCCCTTCTTCTACATGATCCTGCAATCTACTTCTAGAGTCAACTTCATCAACAACTTCTTCACACACTTTTACCTTTGCCTTTCCTTTCCTTTGTATTTCTTCAACACCTGTATAATCATTTGGTGATCCTGTATACCATGTATTTTGCTCATCAAATGTCACATCTTTTGTAACAAGAAATTGCTTTGTGGATGGATTCCACAACCTGTAACCCATCTGTCTATCATCATATCCAATAAACACATACTTCTCTGCTTTTGGTTCTAGCTTATGTCTTAATTGTGAAGGAACATAAGCATATGCAATACATCCAAATACCTTACAATGATCAAGGGTAGGTTTCTTACCCCACCATGCTTCATAAGGGGTTCCTCCATCCAAAGCTTTGCAAGGCAACCTATTCAGAAGGTATGTTGCAGTGTTAATGGCTTCTGCCCATAAGTAATTTGGACAATTCTTTTCCTTCATCATGGCTCTTGCAAATTCTACAAGAGTCCTATTCCTCCTTTCTGCTACTCCATTCTGTTGAGGAGAGTACCTGCAAGTTACTTCTCTTTTGATACCTGCATTCCACAAATAATCATCAAACTCTTTAGAGAAATACTCTCCCCCTCCATCTGATCTTAACCTTTTAAGCTTTTGCCCTGTGATCCTTTCTGCATAGGCATGAAAATGTTTGAATGTCTTGAAAACTTCTGATTTATCCTTGATTACATACAAAGTAATCCACCTGGTTGCATCATCAACAAACAACACATAATATCTGGATCCATTTATGCTATAGTCCCTTGAGGGTCCCCATACATCTGTATGAACCAATTCAAGCATATTTGAATGCTTGTACCCTGATTTGTTATAAGAACTCTTATGTGCTTTACCTAATTGACAAGCTTCACACTTGTACACCATATGTTGCCCTTCAATATTTGGCAATCCAAGCACCACCTGATTCTTCGACATTTCCTTTATAGCTCTCTCATTGAAATGACCTAGCCTTTTATGCCATAGGTCTAATTCAGATACCTTTTGACTTCCATAGGTAAATAATGCATGTCCCACATTACCTTGGACTTTGAGAGTGAACAATCTTCCTTCCTTTTTACTTGCAATTATGTTTCTATATCCCTGATTTGGATCTTGTACATAAACACCATCATTTGTGAATCTTACCTCATATCCTTTCTCCACAATTTTCCCTACACTTATCAAATTTTTAGGAATAGTAGGAACATAAAGTACCTTGCTCAGAAGTGTACTTCCACTCTTTGTCTTCACTGATCCAATGCTCTCCACTTTATGTTTGGTATTGTCACCTGTTTGAACTGTATGTCCATTCACCCTTGCTTCCATATCAGTCATCAAAGATAGATTCCCACTCAGATGGTTGCTACACCCTGAGTCAATATAAAACACTCTTTGATCTTCTCCCATTGATTCATGAGTTGCATTCAAGATAAGAGTCATGTCATCCTTCTGATCTGATGCATAATTATAATAATTATTGTTGTAGGACTGAGATTGGAAGTTTCTTCCACCTCCTCTACCATATGATGTCCTACCACCTCTTCCTCTGAAGTTGCCTCTTTGGTTTCTGCCTCCTCTACCTCTTTGATTATAATTCTGATTATTGCTTCCACCATTTTGATTGTTATACCAACAATCATTTGCCAAATGATTTGTTCTGCCACAAATCCAACAAGCTTTAGCATTATCTTTGTTCTTACCTCCTCTTCCTTTACCTCTGAAGTTCATCTTCCCTTTTGTGAAGTTAGCTTGATTTGAATTCCCTTCATCATCATTCGATTGCTTTCCCTTGCCATTCTTTTTCTTGTCCTTGGAGTACATAGCTTGACTTGTACTTCTATCATTGTCTCCTTTAAGATCCTGCTCAAAGGTTAGCATGTGACCTAGCAATTGATTAAGATCAGGAGTAAAGTGATCAAGTGACAACTCTATGGACAATATGAAAGGCTTCCACTTCTCATCTCCTCTCAAACCTGTAAGTATTTGTCTTACCAACTTTTCCTCTTCAATGTCTTCATCCACTGCTCCCAAGCTATCTGCAATATCCTTCATTCTTGCCACATAATCAGAAATTGATTGTGAGCTCTTCTTCTTGAAGGTTGTGAACTCAGCCCATAGTGAGGACTTCCTTGACTTAGTTGTATTTTGGAAATGCTCTTCCAAGGCATTCCAAACATCTGTAGCACTTTCCAAACCTCTGATGTGAGGTAGAAGGTAATCATTTACAGCCATGTAGATGATACTCCTTGCTTGAGCATCCTTTCTCATCCAAGTCTTCAACATTGCAAGCTCTTCCCTAGTAGGAATACTAGGATCTGCAAATTCAGGTTTTTCTTCATCTCCTGTAATAAATGCTATAAGGTCTTTGCTCATGAGGTGTGCTTCCATCCTCATGGACCATGCTGGATAGTTCTCCCTATCTAGCTTATCAATCTGCAAGCTTTCTCCCATCCTTGACTTTCTGTATCTGCAATTACTATGGTTTATGAGGAGAAAGTGTACCTTTGATATAAGCTTTGTCCTTCTTGATTCTTTCGAACTCGTACTCTGAACTTCTGTAAGTTATCTTCAATAATTTGTCCTTGTCCTCCTTTGATTTGGAATATCTTCAATATCTGCACCAGTCGGAACTTCAATTGTATTTTCTTCTCTTGTATTTCACCTTAAGCTCTGATACCACTGTTGGAGACCTTTTAATCTCCAAAGGTTTGATCTATACTGACTTAAGAACACTTCTATGTCAGTTATAAACCAAACTTTACACAAACAATGTTCTTCTTTACCAAAACTTCAAGCAACACTTCTCTGAATAAAGAAGTGTCTACTTCAGAAAGACTGCTTCAGGAATCCACTTCATTACCTGCATAAAGTTTCAAATTTCTTCAAGCAAATGATGCACAAGTATTAGCAATACCTTTGCGCAATCATACTAGTCATTAGTTCTCAAAACTAATCACCAAAAGTTTGATTTGATCATTAAGATCAAAGACATGTCAGAAAATGTCTCTCAGAAGTTGCGCCTTCGACATAGTCAACTTCTTAAGTTGATTTCTCCCAATCTGAAACCCGTTTTGCTAAATGCTTTTAGCCATAGCTTCCTTATCTTCTAACTTAAATTTTAAGTGCTCACTCATCAAAAACTTTACAGTATACACTCAGATCTGATCAAAATACTAAGACGGAAAAATGCGCTACTCTCAGGCTTCAGTTCCCAAGGTTCACATATGAATGTTCCTAATGATCATTCTTACAGTAGGAGAGGAATTAGATTCTGAAACTCTAGACATAGCTTCATTAGCTTCTCAATTAGATGTGTACAAAAGGATTTCTGATCCACGTGATCAGACAGAGAGCACTCAGAGAAAAACCCGTCTCTACTTTCTGGGAAAAAACTCTCTACACATCTTTCTGAAGTTTGTCATCTACAAATGACTTTCTTACTTCTCTTCTTCTAATTCTTGTCATCATTAACTTATATATACATAACTTTTAACTCATCCCGCGTCTATGACATTGTTACTAATCATCCTAAAGGCTTAGCTATACTCAGCTTACAAGATTCTTCACTTATATGTACATATGTGTACAAGACAACATCCTGAATTCTTCTTCACTTTTACAAGTGTCTTCCTTTGCTTCATTCTGACCATAAGCAATCTCCAAGATCTGTATAATCACCAATTTGTGATTGGCTTGTTCCAACAGCTCCCCCTCAATCACTAATTATGATTATTCCATTCTTCTTCACTCCTGCCATCTCCTTGAATCTCTGTAGCTTAGGTCCATCCAAGCTTTTTGTCATCATATCTGCCACTTGTTCTTTTGTTGGAGTGTACATCACTTCAATCTCTTTATCTAGTACCTTTTCCCTCAAGAAATGATACTGAATCTCTATATGCTTAGTCCTGGCATGAAAAACAGGGTTAGCTGCCAAATACAAAGAACTCATATTGTCTCCAAAAATTATTGGAGTACTATGATCAGTCTCAAAACTTTTCATCAAGGTCTTCAACCATATCACTTCTTTTGCAGCTTCTACCATTCCCTTATACTCAGCTTCTGTGGATGACAAAGCAACTATATGTTGCTTCCTTGAACACCAAGAAACTAGCTTATCTCCAACATAACAGAGATACCCATGAGTAGACCTTCTATCATCTGAGTCACCTGCCCAATCTGCATCACTAAACACTTTGATTCTTGTGTCAGAAGTGAAACCATAATACAGACCTTCACTTAGGGTTCCTTTGATATATCTGAGTACCCTTTGGGCTGCAATCCAATGAGTCTTCTTTGGACAATGCATGAATTGTGACAACACACCTACTGCATATGATAAATCTGGCCTTGTCAAGGTAGCATAGATTAAACTACCTACCAAACTTTGATATTTCTTCATGTCATTGAATTCTTCACCTCCATACCTGCTTAGTTTATGATTTACCTCCAATGGTGTAGTTGAGGTCTTGCAATCTTCCATGTTAAACTTGACTAGAAGATTCTTCACCTCCATACCTGCTTAGTTTATGATTTACCTCCAATGGTGCAGTTGAGGTCTTGCAATCTTCCATGTTAAACTTGACTAGAAGATTCTTCAAATATCTCTCTTGTGAAACATATACTCCATGTTGAGTATACACAATCTGCATTCCTAGAAAATAAGATAAGTTTCCCAAATCACTTATCTTAAACTCTTTCTCTATTTGCTTTTTGAGTTCATTGATTCCTTGAACATCTGTTCCTGTAACAATAATATCATCAACATAAATGCACATGTAAATGTATCCATTTTCACTTGCCTTCACTAGCAAGCTACTATCTGCCTTTGATGCTTGAAATCCACATTCATTCAAGAACTTGACCAATCTGTAATTCCAAGCTCTTGGGGCTTGCTTCAACCCATATAAAGCTCTCTTGAGCTTACACACATAGTCTGATCCAATTGATTCCATGAAGCCTTCTGGTTGCTCCATATATACTTCATCTGCAATGTATCCATTTAAAAATGCATTTTTCACATCCAATTGTGATAATTTCCATCCCTTGCAAGCAGCAATAGCAATCAATGTCCTAATTGTAGACATCTTAGCAACAGGACTAAAGGTTTCATCATAATCTACCCCATAAGTTTGGGCATAACCTTTGACCACAAGTCTAGCCTTATATCTAGACACCTTACCATCTGCAAACCTCTTTGTTTTATATACCCACTTGCATCCAATGACTTTCTGATTCTTTGGTCTTGGTACTAATTCCCAAGTTTCATTTTCAAGTAGAGCATCATACTCTTCCTGCATTGCCTTCTCCCAATTTTGTTTACCTTTGGCTTCTTCATAAGTGGTTGGATCTTCTTCTGTTTTCACAATGTAAGCATAATCTTTTGTTGTTAGGAAAGATGTATCATAACTATACCTTATAGGTTCTTTCCTTTCCCTTGTAGATCTTCTGATTTCTGCACTTCTCGAAGTTTCAGCCTCATTTGATTCTGGATCAAATCTTGGCCCTTCTTCTACATGATCCTGCAATCTACTTCTAGAGTCAACTTCATCAACAACTTCTTCACACACTTTTACCTTTGCCTTTCCTTTCCTTTGTATTTCTTCAACACCTGTATAATCATTTGGTGATCCTGTATACCATGTATTTTGCTCATCAAATGTCACATCTTTTGTAACAAGAAATTGCTTTGTGGATGGATTCCACAACCTGTAACCCATCTGTCTATCATCATATCCAATAAACACATACTTCTCTGCTTTTGGTTCTAGCTTATGTCTTAATTGTGAAGGAACATAAGCATATGCAATACATCCAAATACCTTACAATGATCAAGGGTAGGTTTCTTACCCCACCATGCTTCATAAGGGGTTCCTCCATCCAAAGCTTTGCAAGGCAACCTATTCAGAAGGTATGTTGCAGTGTTAATGGCTTCTGCCCATAAGTAATTTGGACAATTCTTTTCCTTCATCATGGCTCTTGCAAATTCTACAAGAGTCCTATTCCTCCTTTCTGCTACTCCATTCTGTTGAGGAGAGTACCTGCAAGTTACTTCTCTTTTGATACCTGCATTCCACAAATAATCATCAAACTCTTTAGAGAAATACTCTCCCCCTCCATCTGATCTTAACCTTTTAAGCTTTTGCCCTGTGATCCTTTCTGCATAGGCATGAAAATGTTTGAATGTCTTGAAAACTTCTGATTTATCCTTGATTACATACAAAGTAATCCACCTGGTTGCATCATCAACAAACAACACATAATATCTGGATCCATTTATGCTATAGTCCCTTGA